>JAOUZG010009736.1:1891833-1904900 GCA_026289955.1 Argiope argentata
ACACACACACACACACACACTTCGTACTTTATTATAAGTAGAGATAAAAGCAAAATACCACTTTCTGTCATTTATGGCTCTAATTCTTTTTATATAATATATTCTACGTTATTATACAAGATAATTTAAAATGATAGAGAATTATCATACAAATATATTTTTTATAATTAATATTTTGTGAAATTAATATATATAATATATTATACAATAATTTAAAGCAATAAGTATTTTAGTACAATTAGGATAATTATTAATTGCTCTGTACTCAATTCAATACCTATATTCTTAAGCTTCAAGTTTTAGTCTGGGTAAATGAAGCTAATATATCTTTATTATATATATTTTTTAATTTGAACTATCTAACTTTAATGTTAAGAGTATGTTTTTAAAATGATGTAAAAGTTTTAATTTGCTATTAAGCATTGAATTTACTAACCTCCTTGCGCAAAGATTTTCTAACCAAGGTATCTAACTCCTATGCCCTATTATACAAAGACGTTCATTGTCTTGAGAGCCATTCCAGTACTTCATAGGTTCCGAGTGTGCAGAAGGGTGTAGTATGATATTAATCTCTTTAGTTTCGTACAAGATAAAAGATGTAAAATGTACCCCCCCCCCTCCATGTTGACTTTTTACTTTCTCATTCTCAGAATAGTAGGTTTTTCAAGGGTACTAATTTTGCATGATTCTTTGATTGAGATAGCTGAACAGGGAGTGTTAATAGTAGAGAGTAAAAATTAAAGGTTTCATTTAAAAAATATCTTCTTTTCCAAAATTTAAATATTATTTTATAACTAATTTTTGAGGCACCTTAATCTATGGGGCCCGAGTCGAGCGCCTCATGCGCCTGTTTGGAAATCCGCCTCTGTGTATTAGCTGGCATATACTTGTGCATAAAACTTTTACTGAAACAAATTCCATAGAATTTGTTTATTATAATTAATTGAGTAAAAGTGATGACAATCACATACTACATATTTCTTTGATATCTGTGTTGTGATATTTCATTGATCTATCACATGAAATAATATTTAATTGATTTTTTTAGAAACTGATTTCAAGAATTTTTCTCTTAATTCATTATGGTTTCAACAAAATGCCTTTAGAGTCAATAAAGTCTCATAAAAAAAACTTTTAACTTGAAAATATTTTTAGGTTGGATATTATCTTTCAATTATTTATATCGTTCATCTTGAATAATACAAAATTTATTCAAAAAATTTCTACATCAAGCAATTGGATATAAAATTGACAACTATATCTAAAAAACTAAACTTCACAATTTTATCTTGGATAGTTTATGCTTGCTATGAAAAGAATTTTCAAAATCGGAATTCTATTTTCAGATGCAATATTAATTAAAAATATTTATTTTTTGAGATCGTTATTGCAATCATTTTTGGACAAATTTCGCATTTAAAAGGTCGAAATAAAGCTGTCAAAAATATGTACTTTCTACTATAGGGTTCTAATGTATTAAACACATGAACAGTCCACGACTTCATCGATTTGAAGATAACTTTGTTAGAAGGAATGGTAAAATAAATATCAACCCATTAAGTTTTTAAGTACACTCAATAATCTATTACTATTTTTTAACAAAATAAAATAATTAAAGTATTATATGCTGAAAGAAATACTGTTATAGAATTTAAAATCTATTTATAATTTTTTTTATACGTAAAGAACACTTAAAATTTTATTTTTCTTAATATTCAGAATTCTAACAATCTATAATTAGAAAATCTAATTTAAATATTAAAAATTATGCAATATTGAAATTATTAATTATTGAAAATTTTCAATTTTCTTCACTGTTGAGCATTTGTAAGATTTTTCACGATGTTCTTAACACTAATACAACGACATAATGGACTTTATCGATAGTATTTCGATCTATGAATATCATCACATTGAAAATTATTTTTTCTAGTATCTTGTTTATACGATCTTATGGTTTTCTTGTATTCCTCTGTATCATACCAATCATACTTCATTCATTTTTAACAACAATTAAAACTCTGACTGCTCATCTAAAAAGTCATAACTAAAAAATGAATTATCTTATTTTTGTTTGATTTTGTTCCTACAGATGGCAGCATGATAGCCATTTTCAATGCGGTTTACTTGATTTCTATTGAAATCAGTGCACATGCTAATTCGACTCTTTTAAAATCATTAAAAATAATTTTTCCAAAAAATTCAAAAGCATGTTTGAAGAAACTATAAATTCTTTATTACGTCTAAATCATAAATTTATATAGCTGAATTTTGTCACCCACAATAGTTTATTCAGAATTCCGAGTTACCATTACTGTGTTAAATAAAACACGATTTCTAAAACAAGATTAATTAAAATTAATTCCATTTTTCCAATTATGTAAAAATCAGAGTTAATATTTAAACAAATGCAAATATTGTATTTGATGAGTGAGCCAAAAGAAGAGTTATATGAGTCAGTGGCAGAACATCAGCTTTTAATTTCAGTAACTGATCTGTAGCTTTCATCATTTTTACTGTATTTTTACATCATTTACGTCATTTGTATTGTATTTTTACATCATTTACATCATTTGTACTGTATTTTTACTGATATGTAGCTTTCATCATCTTTCGTCTAACTCAAAGTGATTTTGAGTTAAACGAACGAATACGTACAAATTTTTGGACCAAATTTGTAATTTTCTATCAATTTAAACTCAAAGCTTTTTTGAGCTATCTGTTTGCAACAAATCAATCAGTGAGATTTCTTGTGATAGAATTTTGTTTTAAATTTGTCAGAAGTCCACGAATTTGGGGCAAATACTACTTACAAATTTTATTCCTTCTCTCTCCTACTATCAGCTCACACACACACACGCACTATATATATATATATATATATATATATCCAATTTACAATCGTTAATAAAATACTCTTTTTTTTTTCAACCATTCAAGTTCAAGTAATTTTTTTAAACGTGTAGTGGATGCCATTTGATGCTAATACAGTTTTTTCAAATATTAATTCATTATTTATTTATTAATAAATTAAAAACAAACCTTCTCGCCAAAAATTTCATTTCCCCATCGAAAAATAAGTAACGAATAAGTTGTTTTTTTCCCCACACCAATGAGGGTAGGCTTAACATGTTTTCGGTCGATTATTTCAAGCGATTCTGTTTATTTTCTTAATGATTGATGCATTTAAAACTAAACATTGTTAATTAATCGGTTTTTTAAATTCATTTTAAAGTATTTTCAAATTAAAATAATACAGAATAAAGAATATTACAAATTTCTAATCAGTAGTGTTACCTCGACTTAATTAGAAAATTTGTGCATTTTGCGTTGCCTCAACTGGCATTGAAAATTCCACATTAATATAATTTTTTGATCAATTATTTATAGTAAGTATAATAATCAGGCTGGATAGCCTGGTAGGTAGGAACAAAGTCCTGCATGTCGGGAGTAATACCTCTGAGGGTACTGGGTCAGAAATGATCGTTCTCTATCAGTAGATAAGTGAATGAAATGCACTAAGGAAGTCAGCTCCTTAAAAAGAATTTGTGACGTGTGTGAGCTAGATATCAGATTTCTTTTTTCGGGTACTCAGGTGTCCATACCCTCAGAAGCTACTGCACCCTTCCTTCCGTTGTAAATTGGAACACGAGACAACAACAATTGTAATTGCTTAATAAAAAAGTAACTAAGATAAAAACAAATTCTTTGTTGACCTCAGTAGGAATTGGCTCAAAAAACCTTTTTTTTTTTTTTTCTTTTTACTTGTCTCATCTAAAAAAAAGTCTGAAATGCGGACAAAATTATGAGTTTGAATTTTTTGGCAATTACAACACATACAATCATTTTTATTTTTAATATTTCCTTTCTTCATGAAGAATTTGAAGAATGTATCAAATTGATGAAATGTATACATAGAAGATAAAAAATATTTTAGATTTTTCTACTTTTAGGTAAATAAAAAAAAATTAACGGTCGCTCTCAAATACATTCAAACGCTTTTTCTGCTTATTTTATTCTGTCATTTAGGCAGTAACGCCTGATTTCTTCTATTGATGTCAAAGTTTGTTATTGAGATAGACACAAAAGACTACTAATTGCGTTCTTTTGGAATTGGATTTTTGCTTGTATACCACTAATTTAGTCTCTCTTTTCATTCTTAGCTTTCAAATTTATTTTAGAACGTTAGTCCTAGATTTTTACTTTTCTATAACTAGGCCGATTTCATTAAACAGCTTGTTATGCTTTTTTCATGCTGTTGAAAATATTTAGATGCCAAAAGTTAATGATTAATAAAAGAATTGCGGCTAAAGAGTTCATTAAAAGGTTGAAAAAATGGTTCTAATTGATGATTTTTCTTCTTCGCATTTCCACTAGACTAATTAAAGAACGTCGGTAGTATATTTTGGTTTACCAACTTAAAAACATGAAATATAAAAATGCTACTAAGTAATATTTTAGTGTCGCATGTAATATGACTAGATGTTTAGAAAGAGAAAATTAGGGTAGTTAGAAAAAAATGCAGGATTATCACATTTGGCGATTTATCGCTAAAAAAATCATTTAAAAATAGAAATTGATCTTGTAATTCCAAAGTTAAGTCAATGGTAAAGTTGATACTTTTTTTTGTTATTGTTTTTATTAAAATGATCTTACTATGTGAGAACATGATGTTCGATTGATTTGAGGTTTTTCAAGCCACAAAATGAAAGAGCAGAAAATCGGGGATTTATCGCTTTTGGGGCATCTATTTTCTGCTTTTAGGGTTATTAGAAAATTGTAACGATGGTTGTCACATTTGATGACTTATCACCAAAAAAATTTTCAATTTGGTCCGAAGGTCCACACTGTACCCGATTCTCGATCAACGCTGTTGTGACTATTCTGATAGTCACATGATGGTTTTAAACCTGCTTAAATTGGTTGATGACTTAAAATAATTAAGACAAACAATGACTTGAACATAATAATGTTCTCACATGATAGCATAAAATTTGAGATACCAGATTTATTTGTTTATTTATTTTTGTCATGTAAATTTTACAGATATTTAACAGAATCCTTTTACCGAAGCTTTGAAAATCATGTGATTGAAAATTTGATGAAACAATGAAAAAAGCATAAATTTCAGAATTAAAAAAATTCCTCTCTTTTTTTATCATGTCAGAATATAATATTGATTTGGGAATGAGGTTTGTGGCTCAACAAAAATCCGCAGGTGAAAAACCAAAATTTATTATCTGCACGATCATCTCAAAAAATAAACTTTTAATAACTTGATACCATCCCACGCTACAAAATTCCATACAAAAGCTCTGATTTAAAAAAATAAGTTAATAACAACAGCAAATAAAACCTAGAAAAATGTCATTTTAAGCATGCGATTATATGAAATGAAATAAATAAGAAATGGGATATTTTTTTAAACAATCAATGCGAGACAAAGTTTTTGGGATTGTATGCGATACTAAAGTGACTCATTCAATGAAACAATTAGAATGAATAAAAATATAATTTAACTCGCACGAGCGCGTGGTGCTTGGCCGTTCAAGAAATGATGTTCTGACATGATACATTGAAATATGAATAGCAAAATTCATTTCAATCTTTTTTTTATTTGCAACTATCCAAAAAAAATTTTCCAAACTTCAACTAAGTATTTACATATTTATTAAGTTGGTAACTTTTAAAAAACCTTTTTTTATTATTTTTAGATGATGTAAATATTATTTTGTACTGTCAAATCGTGAACGGTTTGTTCCTTAATATTTTATCGCAGATACCATGGGGTTACATTTCAATTTAATTTTTTTTTTAATACGACCCAAAGTTGCGCATTTTAACCTTTTAATTTATCAAACATTTGTAACAAGAGTGGAAATAGTTTACTTATTTACAAAAAATTAAATATTTTGTTATGAATTATTATTATATATTCACATATTTAAAAATTATCAAAATAAAAAAAATTACACGGAAATTAAACTTTTTTTCTGGATAGATAATCTTTTAAATTCAATGAGATGTAAAATTCATAATGAAATATTTTTGAAAGTTATAGACAGAAAACTTAAACAATAGCTTAATTTCTAATTATTTAAAATTTTATTTAAAATTTTTAAAAAACGCACTGAGATACTTATTTTCGTCCTCCAACCGTTCTTCCTTAACACGTTATGTTAACGAACATAACGTTATGTTCATCTTTAATATCGATAGGAAATAAATTGAACCAAACTACACAAAATAATAGTTTTTCGAAAATTGAGAATTTTTGCAAACGTAAAACATTTTTCCTGTAAAGCAATACAATAACTATATTTCAAATTGTTTAATTTCAAGATTCCACCTTCCATTACATTCTTTACAATCTTTTATTTATTTATTTATTTTTAATTTTTGTTATTATACGTATAAATTTTAACTTGATTTATAGTAAAGTTTTTAATTATATTTTATATAGAATACTCTTTTATATAATACGTATGGTAAATGAATTCTGCAATTGAAGTTATGCAGGCAAATGGAAAATACAAAATCAAACCAAAAATCGTTTGCTATATCAAACTGCATGAAAAATACCAAACGATATTTTTTAAAATATGTTTACAAAGCAAAGTATTACTAAACAAAAGAAAGCTAAAACATCAAGTTATTAATGAACAGGTGATTATATTAATGATATTTTGATGTCAAATTATTTTTACCAATTTTTTTCAAAACTACAGTCTCGTTCCTTTTATAAGAGTTTTGAATGTCCCATCGATTTTTGAAGCCCAAAAAATTGGTTTATTCCAGAAATTTTTGTGAAAAACTAAGATAGTATATTTTGTTGAAAGCAAACTTTTTTTTATGTGCAATATTTTCTATTAAAAAAAAGAATTGCTTTTCCGTTCATCAAGGAAAACCAATCGAAATTATTGATAATTCTATCATCAAAAAGCCAATATTGGATTTTCACATGCTTATTTTTACACCTGCATTTTTTCTAGATATTTAAGTCGTTTCCCTTTATTATCATTTTACTTGAGTTTTAGAGCAAAATCTAAAAAATATTAAAAATGACTTTTTAATTTTGTTTTTAATTTTTCAAAACACTTTCACTATTTTATTAAAACCTCTATCATTTATTTATTATGTTAAAAGAAGTTATACATACTTATTTAATATGAAATTGTATAAATTAAAAATTAATAAATCAAATAAAGCATAGAAAAAAAATTTCCTGTATAGAATAATTAGTAATTTTTAATTAGTAAAAAAAGCGATACAAAGAACAAAATAAATTATTAATTGGTAATTTTCTTCATCTGGATTGACACTGAAAAAATTATGAATAAATATTCAGGCATTTTTAAAAAAGAATGATGCATAGATTTACTTCTAGTATACGGGAAATTTTTGAAACTTTATAGAGTATTTTGAAATCACTTAAGTAGGCTTCTTCTAAAGCAAGTAATATCAGAAAATAATAGACATGATCGCAAAGCACAAACTTTTATTTTTTTCATTTTTAAATAATACTATAAATGTGGGGGGGTCTAAATTCCCTTATATAGGTTTTTTTTTTTTTAATTATAGTATAGCCTAGTTTTTTTTTTTTTTTTTGCTTTTTATTATGTATAATTTTACACTTATATAATTATAAATACTTACGTAAAAATGTTTTACATAATTACATTGCTACAACTTATTATGACACTCAGCTTTTCAAATGGGAGAGACGATTTCAATACCATCGTTAAATTTGTTTTATGAAGCGGAGATTTTAATATTAGATTCAAAGCAAATAAAATCTGGTGTTTGAATATGTGATAAAATTATTTCGTTATTTGTATCTGAAAATAATAAAAAAAGATTGCCAATGTATCTGCATGGGTGTTGATACTTTACAGATTAAACTGCTTAATATACAATATCCAAATACAGAACATAAATACTTTGGAATATGTAAATATACAACTTGGAACTTTTTTGAAAAATTTGTCAGCATTTTGCTTAAACGAAAATTAAAGGTGATATGATTTAAGCGTTTCCCAAAATAACTTTTCAAAGCATCACTGCTCAAAAATAATTCTTACATTATTTTAAAATATTTTTAAGAAATCTTTATACACGATTTACCTTGGATTATTGTATAATTAAAAAAAGATTTTAGTATAATCTTTAAGAAAAAGAAATTTGTGGCAGCAATGAAATTCTACCCGTCTTTGAGCTTTCATCAAATATTTATTTGCGTAAATTTCCTCCAATGTTGAAAACTAAGAAAGAAAGAAAAAATTACAATCTGTGATGTTTACATTAGGAAAAAAGAATGTTAGAATACTCTAGAGAATAACGTATAAATAGAAAATATACAACCAAAAAAGATCTAAACGGTGTTATGATGTTATGCGTTTTGAATTCATTATAAAGTTGCGTGCCAAAAAATATATAAAACAATTAAAAATGATTATACAAACATTGTCTATTGCAATTTGATTGGGAAACGGTGTATAATTAGAAAATTTACACCCCCCCCCAAAAAAACTAAACAGTGTTATGATTAATTTTTAGTACTTTAAATAGAGTTTCAGCAGTATGTAATGAAAATGTAAATGAACAGGCAGTCGCTCCATCGGTAAAATGCAAGGATTTCAGTATTTTTCAAGTGAAAGTGAAGAATGAGTATAATTTTGATTAGTTATTTGTATTTATTGTAATTATTGAATAAAAAGTAACTAAAATAATTTCTTTTTGTTGACCTAAGTAGGAATTCACTTTAAAATATTTTTATATCACTTGTTCGTAATCAAATGTCAAAATACTTTTACATTTCACCCAGACTACAGCACATATTTTTAACTTGTGGATTATAATAAACCCTCCAAACAAAATGACAAATTAGTCTGACTTTATTTCAATTGTATTCTTTCACGAAAGTGCATCTGAGTTAAGGTAATTTATCAAATGTGATACATTTTCTTCTGGTATACAGTATACTTATAATTCAGTTTAATGAATTTAGAATTTTACACGACAAAAGAAAGAATAGAAAGTTAATAGAACATGTGTGCCAAAACATGCGTTCCATTTGAGCAAGCACTCTTCTAACATCCTGCTATCATTTATATTTGAAGACTTCTGCTAACAGCGTTGCTTGTCATTCAAACTACAGTTGCTTTTTTTTTCACTCATTTTTTTTAAGGTGTAGTTGAAAAAAATTTTACGTTAAAATTAACATTGACTTTAACAACAACAAAAAAAGTATGAGTGGTGAGGAGGAGGAGGAAGCTCTAAAGATATCCAAATTATTCGAAAGTAATTTTGTATCGTTCTAGGGTTTCTTTATAAAGTGTAAAACTAAATAAAGATAATAATAACATTCTCTAAATAAACCACAAGATCCTGATTCCGAGTTTAAATGAAATCTTGATCCCGAATTTAGATAAGATCCTGATCAGTTTAGATGAATGAAAGATCTCATCAGCAACTACACCCATACGGAACCTGTACCAATGATAATACGTTGAGAAATCCAGGAAACTCAATTACAGATAACATACACAGTAGGAAGGTTAACAGAAGACAATAGAAAAATATCAAAAGACAGCCCAAGCAGAAAATAACAATTTACACTCAAAGAATAAACTATTAATTAAATAATAGAAATAACACCATAATTATGAAATCGCAAACCGAATAGTCTATATCGTACTCTAAAGAGAGAATTCTTCAGAATCAATGTCATTAGCTCTCCCGTTTTTGTAGTCACCATAACTCAGTACAGAGTTTTTTGAAGGATTCGGCTAAGTTCGACTCCAAATAATCGCTATAATGCATATAAATAATTTATTCTAGAGCAAGGGTTCTCTAAAGATGGGGCACGACACCCAGAGGGGTCGCGGGATATGTCCAGGGGGGTCACGAGATGTGGAAAAGTTTAAGAAAATTAATTTATTGCTGTAGTTTTCTTTAAAAAAAGGGTACACATAAAGCTTTTAATGCACATATAAGTTGGTTTTTGTGTTCTATACATGAGCTTGTTTGGAATTAATCAATTTTTAAATGTCTGGAATGAGCTCTGTAACACACAAAACAATGTCATTTTCCAGTGTCAAACGATTTCCCGAGTTTTTTAAATTTATCATTATGGAGAATACTTGTTAACAGTTGTAATGTGTAGAAAAGGGCATCAAAGTTTTTAATGCTGTTTTGAAGAGATCTGGGTATTCCTTTTTAATACGTATCCAAAATTTGTCGATATAAGCTATGTTAAAATTTGCTTTAGCTGACTGATCACAAAATCTCTATCAGTTGATCATGATGAAGGGCACTTAGCTCAGCTTTTGTTATGGCTTGTTCACTGAACGGATTGACTATCCACACAACCCCATTCATAACCTCAACTGAAATGTAATCTGTAAACTGTTCAATTAAAGCTCCGAGATGAGATGATTCTAGAAAGAAGAAAGACGAAGTGTCAAGGGATGTGGCGACAATACCCGACACATGCTCTACAAACTCTTGAGTACGAATAAAATTTTTTAAATCTCTGTCTGAACTTTAGACAGAGCCATAAATATTTAGCCAAAATATTTAGACTAAAAAGGGGGTCGCAATGCCTAAAAGTTTGAGAACCTATGTTCTAGAGAATCTTCATTTTAATCGCGTCAGTTAGAAGCGAGTTTTAATGGTGCAAGAGCCAACTGTTGCCAAACTACGCTAAAGGTATAATTAATATATTGGAAATCTTTTGCAGAAAGTTGCATTAAAATTATTTTACCAATTGATAGTTAAAAAATACATTGATCAACTGAATTTCTATCGATAAAAAGGTGAAAAAATGTTAAGAAAAAGATTGGGAAAGCTAGGCATAACCGTAGAAGCCAATGTCAGGGGTTATTGACCTGAGATCCATTCACCATCTATAAATGTATGTATAAACTTCTCTTCATTATTATTAAACAAAATAAACAATTCTAGAGAGTCAAAGCGATATTGCATGATATTTTGGCAATTACTCTAAAAAATTACTTTCTAAACACCTCAATATACTATTATGGTAATCCGTTCTGTGATTTAAACATGAAAGTTGTCCTAGTGGCTGTATAATGGGAAAATTTCAAGTGTAACAAAAACAAGACCAATTTATGATAAAAAATTTCGATCGATAGGCAAAGCATTATAGTTATTCTACAGGCTGCATGATGGGAAAAGACGTTTTATTCTGCGAATATTCCAGAAAACACAAAGCATAGGTAACAAAGGCACGGTCAATTTATGATAAAAATTTCGCTACATTGACGTGGCTTGAAAGTTGTCTTGCAGGTTGAATAATTGAAAAAGACATTTTTGACATTACACTAAGAATTTGTAACAAAAACACGACATTTGCTAGCATTAGCAAGAAAAAAAACAACCCAACGCAAAATAAAATTTAGTAGTTTTCAGCAATCAATTTTTCCAAGGAATACGTTATATATAAGGTCTCCCCGATTTATATAGTCTCCTAATAAGCTATGACATCGTATGGAATTTTCCAGATTTCATTTTCTAATACAGATAAAGCCTTACATTTTCTAAAGTCTTGACTTTTGTTACCAAATCCAAGTTCATCTCAGAGCCTCAGATTATCAAATTTTTTTTATTATTATTATTAATAGTAACCTACTATTTCGTTAACTTCAATATATGTAATTTAGTATTTTAATCATTCATTTATCGGATCCATAACGAACAGTTTAAAGACATTAAAATATCCTCAAATTTATCTACATAATAAGTTGCTGTCTTGAATTGAAGGCGAATCAGTAAATGGTGACTTGAAATATGAAGAAGCACTTCTCTTTTCAATTGGAGTTATTTCATTACAATAAAATTCGAATCGCGCAATTTGATCATTTTAAAAACATTTGATTAAATTAAAATTTTAAAACATGAAAATTAATTTATCATTGATTTCTTTTTGTATTTTATCTACAACTTTTATTTTAATATTCAAAGTTTAGAAAGATATTTTTATCACTAAACATTTCTGAAGTTAATGGCAGAATACAAATATTTACTTTCATAATAACAATATTTTACTGCCTTTAAAAACCTGTAATGTTATGTAGGGATTTTGTTAAATCTAATTTTTTTTAAATTATCTGTAAAAAAATTACTGAATATGTTGACAAATTATTGATTATTGTATTCTGTCACAATCTAAAAGTTTTGTTACATATTTTTTTCTGTACTTTTCTTTTTCGTAAACAAAATTATTTAAAATTGCAATGAAAAATGCTGTTTGTGATATATCTGCCTGATCAGAAAATTTTAGAGCAAACATCTATTACTAGTATGTTGAATAACGATGTATGTTGTTTGATTGCCAAATTAAAATCTTTTTTTACGCGGAGTAATTTTATAAATTTTTCATATGAATAATTAAAGATCATAGAACTTTAAATCGCTGGGTTTCTGGCACAAAGGCAAAGCATCTTCCTCGTGTTCTGGGAATACCAGGTTCGAGTCCCGTTTCGGGCATGGCTGTTCTTCTGTGTGCTATTTGTGAGAGGTGTGACTATGACTCCCTGTAAAAAGAGGCTGTGCAAGCAAATGGGATGAGTGTGAAGCTAAGTCGTACTCTTGGTCCTAGTTGGAGGTACTTCAAAAAACAGGAGACGCTCCTTTCGGCTTAAATCTGCTGCTGTATCAGCAGGGGGCTTGTCCATGGCTAGTGCCATAAGTAACAACAACAACAAACTTTAAATCATTTTTTGAAAGTTATATCAATTTGAACTCCATATGCCATATTTAATCTCATTAAAAATGTTATAGACTTCATAGAGGGAGAACTAAAAAACATACAACAACCATTTATTACCTATTATTTAATAAAACAAAATGCTTTTATTTGATGAATAGGATAATGTATAGACTTCATAGAGGGAGAAGTAAAAAACGAAATTTTATTTATGAATATAAAAATAAGAACTAAAAAACGAAATGTTCTTATTTGATGAATAGAAAAATGTATAGACTTCATAGAGGGAGAACTAAAAAACACACAACAACCATTTCTTACCAATTATTTAATAAAA
>JAOUZG010009736.1:1921149-1935095 GCA_026289955.1 Argiope argentata
CTTTTACCGTCACCCATGATCATCAGCAAACGTTTAAAGAATAATTTCTTACATTCTATTACAATCCACCCATTAGTATATATTATCTATGCATTTACACTTTACAAGAACCATATTTCCATTTTTGATAGGTAAAAGACAATGAACTGGCCAAATATCAATGTTGGTTATATAATAGCCTTATTACTAAACCTGTTTTACACAAGTAAATACTTTAAGATTCACTTAGTGTATGGATGTTCTTAATTGCTTTTACCGTCAAACATGATTTTCAGCAAACGTTTAAAGAATAAGTTCTTACATTCCATTACAATCCGTCCAGTTGTGTATATTATCTACACATTCACACTTTAAAAGAAAGAATGTATCAAGACAAAACCAGATACATCTTTCTATTTTTGATAGGTAAAAAACAACGAAATGAACAAATATTTATGTTGGTTGTCTAACAGCATTATTTATCCCAATTTTACGCCAGTGAATACTTCAATGGTGATTCACTTAGTATATGGATATCATAACTGCGTTTTCAGTCAAACACAATCTTTAGCAAACGCTCAAAGAATCATTTCTTATATTCAATTACAGCTTCTCCAGCTGTGTATTTCCGCAATAATTCCGAGGGCCGCATAAATTCACTATATTTAATAGAAGCACAGAAGGGGGTCTCGAATTATTCTTCATGAAAAACGCCACAATATCGTTGAGACGGTCATAAAAAATAATGAAGGATATTTTATTTGAACCCATTTTTTTAAGGCTGTAAGAAATAATATTTTTTTATGTCAGAATTTGGTGGTTATAAGAGAAAACGATAGACAATACGATTCGTAAAGGGAATTGGTAGACTAGAAAAACATTGTTAATAAGAATTGGCCTCTTGAAAATTCGGACACTCAGAACTTATTTAGAACATAATTTTTAGAATTAATAATTGAATTTTTAGAATTAAGAACAAAGTTTTTAGAATTAAGAAGTGAATTTTTAGAACTAAGAATTGACTTTTTAGAATTAAGAACAGAATTTTTAGAACTAAGAACAGAATTTTTAGAGTTAAGAATTGAATTTTTAGAATCAAGAACAGAGTTTTTAGAATTAAGAACTCAATTTGTTAAGCTTTGCGTCTCTTTCACGAATTGAAATATTTATTAAATAATATTTGGTTCTTGGATAATTATATATTATTATTTATGACGCAAAATATTTTATATTACAGTAAATATAAAACGTATTTTTTTAAAAAGTAGAATCGCATTTTATTCAGCACATATTATTGTGTTAAAAAGTTACATTTTTTCATTATTCTTACAGCTAACTAGTAATATTTCTACAATACCAGATCACAGCAAATTTCTCCTGACTTAAAAAAGACCGTACAAGGGATTTTAAATCCTCAGACTATTAATGTGGAGTCAATTTGAACATCGCGATTTCTAGCGGTTTTTATTATTATCATGTGTCAATAGGATGTTGTTTTGGTTAGAAGGTTTTGATGTCTCCGAAATTTATGGGCAAAAAATTCCATTTCTGAGAAATAAATAAATTACAACCCTTCAAGTACCTAGGTATCAAAAGTTAGCTTCGCATTGTTCAGAACGTTCTGTGTCACTTGCGCTCAGTCTCATTAGTGCTAACTCATTAGATAGTGTCATTTGCGCTCAAGCCTTGAAAAGAGTACCACATTATAACTTTTATCTTTGTAAGTAAAATTCCATTATTCATTGCTTTAAATTCTTTTTACAATAATTCTGTCACATTAGCAAGAGTTACAAGACAGCTCTTTAAGCCCTTATCATAAGAATATTTTTCTACCGTTCGGTTTATTCTATCATCTAGATTTATATATTTTTTCGCTCACCGTTTGTTCAGTACTTTGCTACCAACGCGCCAAGTTGGCGAGCCCCTTTTTTTAGGGTTGCTTTCTTTTGTGATTCCGCGGATCATAACCCGCCCAGTGGAACTTGGAACGAGGAACGCGAGGCATACTGTTGGTAGCGGGGTACTTCAAGCCCCTTCTATGGAAAATAAACCGCATTTATAGAAGCATTGCAGTTCCTTAGTTTATCATTGATTAGCTACACCACAATTAAGAGTACAATATTCTTTTAGTTTATCATCAATTAGCTACACCACAATTAAGAGTTCAATTCTCAATTTGTTCTCATTCTCATTTGTGGAGCGATCATCGGCCTCCACAACACCATTTTCTGTTTAAATTTAATCTAACCCCTAATATAAAATAAACTGCCAAAAATGTTCCTGCCGTTCTTAAAGAAAATTAATCAGTTTTACCATGAGAAAAAAAGCGAATATTTCGAAGAAAAGGACCCTTATTTATCTCACTTAATCTTATCAATGCGAGAAACGCGCAATCTTTTTAGCTCCTCTAGGTGCACGTCAAGTTTTCCTACCAAAGGTAATTAAATCCCAGTAAACCTAAATGTGAGCGCAAATGACACCCTCTAATGAGTTAGCGCAAATGAGACTGAGCGCAATTGACACAATTCCGTTCGGAAATACCCACTCCCTCCTCCCCTTCTTTGTTCCTTTTTTTTTCAATAAAATGTGAAAATTACTAAAGCTGGATTAGTCCTATTTTTTGCAGCAAAAATAAATTTATAACTTTACAAAAGCCCTTGTCAAAAGAATATTTTTCTATTGTTCGGTTTATTCTATCATCTAGCTTTATATATTTTTTCGCTCTCCTTTTTCCCTTTAAATTAAGTCTAACACCTAATCTAAAATAAAGTAGTAAAAATGTTCCTAGCGTTCTTAAAGAAAATTAATCAATTTCACCTTGAGAAATAGAGAATATTTCGAAGAAAAGGACCCTTAAATATCTCACTTAATTCTATCATTGCGAGAAACGTGCATTCTCTCAAACCCCTCTAGATGCACGCCAAGTTTTCCTGCCAAAGGTGATTAAAGTGTGAACGCAAATGGCACCCTCTAATGAGTTAGCGCAAATGAGACTGAACGCAAGTGACACATTCCTATTTTGTGTCACTTGCGCTCAATCTCATTGGCGTTAATTCATTAGAGAGGGTCATTTGCGCTCAAGCCTTAAAAAATTGTACCACATTACAACTTATCTTTGTATGTAAAATTCCATTATTCGTTGCTTTAAAATATTTTTACAACAATTTTGTTACATTAGCAAGAGTTACAAGGCAGCTCTTTAAATACCCACTCCCTCCTCCCCTTCTTTGTTCCTCTTTTTCAATAAATACCTAAAACGCTCCCAGGTCGAAGATCGGAAAATTTAAAAATTACTAAAGCTGGATTAGTCCTCCTTTTTACAGCAAACATAAATTTATAACTTAAAAAAAAAATGTCACATCCTTTGCACAACGAAAAAAAAAAAAATTCAACCGACAACTTTATTTCAAAGACGAACTTTTATAGGCTCGCTTTTATGAATGCCCGCTGAAGCAGGGAAAATCAAATCAGATGGCTAATATTACCACCACACTTTTCTTTCCATTGTGGAACTCCTTTATGTGGAACCGGGGAGGGGCCCAATCACTACCAGAGGGGTCGGCGAAGAAAAGGGCCCACAATTTTTCTATTGTGCATCCGGTTTTGCAAAGTTTGAAGAGGCAAGAAGAATGGGTGCCTGCACAGAGGCCCAGAATTTGAAAAGTTGGGGGTCCCAGGATGAAAGGCGACAATCCTAATTAAGATGTTTTGCGTGATGACAGCAGACATGGTTTCGGGTCAGGGGGACGGTGTATCTGGAGCATCGTGATGACAGCTACACTGATGCTGCCTGATAACGCTTTCATGGCGGCTACTCAAGAGTAGAGATTCGTTAAGATAGCAGATGAATGGGCCTGATAGAACGTATGAGAGTGGTCTTGCTGATTTTATGCGGTTTGAGGAAAGCTAAAAGATGTTTTTTTCTGTCAACTTTTGCGGCATATCAAACCACTTTTGCGGTTTTGTGGCTCAATCTAATCTAAATTGGGAACTGCAGATTGTGAATTACGTTATTTTTTATTATTTCGGAAGGATACAGAAATATCAAAGAGCAAATTATTTGTAACAATTTGTAAGTAGCAATATCCTTGGGTTTTGTTATTAAAAAGTTTGATTATATTATAGAAAAAATAGGTAATTGTTTATCGGTTCTATCTTCGAATTCTCGATAAATTTTTTGTGTTTTTTTTAAGGGAATTCATTTTTTAAAAAAAATTTAAAGACCATATAAAAATTTATGAAAATAAAAATCAAGTATCACAAAAGATATTTTTAAATATATATATATATTCTTCTTACAATTCTAATTAATCACTTCATTGTACGAATTTCATATTATATTTTTTATAATTTTAAAAATGTGATGCTTTTTATAATTTTAAAAAATATTCCATCCAATTGTTAAATATTATTAAGATTGTGGTAAGAAAATTTTTCATTTTTCCCCCTTTCGTAAAAATTTCTTTTAAATTTTACTTGCATTTTTATACACTGTATACTGAAATTAGAATTTTAGAAAATTATTTAAAAATAATCTTCAATTTGAAACAATTTTTTTTTTTTTTAAATTACTGATGGGAAAAATTAGCATTGCTTAGAAAATATTTTATTTGGAGAGTTTGGTGGTGAAAAAGGACCTGGAGACACGCATGACTTATCGATCCCTAGTAATCTAGGCCATTATATTGTCCATGGTGCAGCCCTTCACTTAGGCAGCATGTTCGAACATCAGAGTGAAGATAACTGGACCCAACTCCACTATTATACCCATTAGGAAATCGAAAAATAATCACAATACCGAAAGTTTTATTCCACAGAAATGGGGTACCCTTCCCAAAGGGAATAGAGAAGTTTCTAATTATGCCCATTAGGCATAATTAGAAATATATCGAGATATAAAAAAGGAGTGTATCTCAGAACTTAACAATTACAATTAACGAAAGACACAATTCCAAAATTAATGAAAAAATTACGAGACTCCTCTCTCTCTCTCTAACGATAATCTTTTTTAACTTTCATTTTCAATTTTTCTAGCTGGCAAATAAAGTTTTAGAGCTTGACCGCCTTTGAGATTTTTTTAAAAAAAAAACCAACAGTAATTTCGACGAAAAGTTCACTATTACTGAAAGCTATTGTATCTGTGATAAAATCTAATGAACGTAATGCAGATTGATATTAAAATTGTATTCTAATATTTACAGTATTTTGAGAGATACAGTTAGTAAGAACGTGCTTATAATATCGTTAAGGAATAAATATAAGTCACATTTTACCAAATTGGAATTCTTAAAACTAAAAAAAAAAAATCCCCCTCCAAAAAAAAATATTATTTTCTGAGCGCTTGATTTATTAATTAAAAATTAAAAATCGTAAATAAAATTGAAGATGACGTCATTTCAGCGAAACGACAAACAAAAAGAAATTGATAGTAAATGTAATTAAATATCTCAAACAATGCTGGCAAAACAAATCTCAAATGTCATGGGTCAGGCGACTGACTATCTACCAATGAAAAAGCGAATATTTCTTGAATCAAATTTTGGAGACACCAAAAATCCCTAACCAAAACAACATCATGTTCTCACATGATAATAAAATAAAGATAAAATGTAAACCTAAAATGTTATTATATAACAATGTTTTACTTCAAGTTATTCGAAAATCTTTTACATTTTTCATGTTATGCTCAGTTAATGCCCAGGGTTTTTGAAATTTACGAGGGATCTATTGGAACGGACTTCGTAATTTTTAGCTATCGGAGGAGAGAAAGGCGACACTCTAGATTACAATACTGCTTGAAGATTTTCAAGATAATCAATCGTGAGAAAATTCGACATTCGAAAATTGTTAAACAGACGTGCAACTTCACTCAAATAGGCGAATTCTCCGAAGGAAGCGAGTCCCAAATCTGCTGTCTTTGATTATTATATACTAAAACTTTTCAAACTACAGCATTTCCGTTCTTGACTATATTCCTAATTCAATCATTCATTGCTTTTTTTAAAAAAAACTAATTGCGAGTCAATATTTAATAAAATTAGTATTCTGAACGCCGTATTCGTTTATTTCCAAACCACCGGGTACGAAAATGAATGTCGTGACAGAAGCACTTAACATTTTAGGCTTAATTTCCGGCTTAGAATATCTGTTAGTTAATAAATCGTAATACATCAAATGGAATTCCAGTTTAAATCCTTTAATTAATAATATAGGCAAAGCTGATAAACGATTCTCCTGATAAAGGTTAATTCTTTGCTATTAATATATCAAAAATAGCCGACAACTTAACAGGAAATTTAAATAAATGATGGCGGAAGCTGAAAAGATAAGTAAAAAGATGCTACCAAAATAAGATGTTCGTTTGACTTAAATATATAATTATATTATAGCAAATAAATATTATAGATAATCTACGTCTGATTTTTGATGTTATTTCTAATTTCTTGTTTCCTTCCATGAATTTTCCAGGCAAATATTTCAAAAGTATTTCCTTCGTAATATTTTCTTATCTGCATCTTTTTAAAATGCAGATAATGGTGAAAATTCAATTATAACTACAGAAATGATGAAAATTCAATTATAACTACAGAAAGGGTGGAAATTCAAATATAACTACAGAATATATGGTAATAAACCCGCTTTATAAATAATAAAAAAGGATGTTTTGGTTATTTTTAATATATATAAACCACTAATTCGAGTAAAAGCGTAGATAAGCGTCATTAGAAATACATCAAATCAACATTTAAAAAATCGTTTTTTTTAAATGAATAAACATCCTAAGAAAAGTTCTGCCGAATCAATAAAAAAATAATAATAAATCGCTTGCTTAAAATAAATAACTACTATAAGATATCAAACCAATATAAAAACGAATTGTACTTTAAAATAATTATTAACTAAAACTAGCAATTAACTAGCTAGAAAAACTATCCAACATTTAAAAAAAAACATCTAGTTCGCATAAATTACAGAGACATATTTTTACATATTTTTGAATGAATAACGTCATACTATTTTAAGTAATATTTAAAATGCAAAGCTCATTTTCTTATTTAATTACTATAATCATTTAGAATTATTAGAAATGCATATTCATTATCACTAAAAATTATTCAAATTTGGTCAAGTCAATATAAAAAAACGAATTATTCCATAGAATAAATATCTATGATAAAAATCAAAATGAATCAACACAAATAACGTATATTGAACCTTTTTTTTTTTTGTCACATGTGGTTTTAAAATTTATGATTTGTTTCAATTTCAGTTTCCTTTAATCTGATTTTTTATCAAGCTTTAAAGAAGTTTTATCTTTTTCTCTGATCATTAATAAAAAAGAAAGTCTGACTATTTTCTATATGCAGTAAATCAATTTTTTTTCAAAGAGATGGAAGAAATTTCACCGATTAATAACAGCTGCTAGTCAATATAAATAAAAGTTATAACTTACTCCAGAATTTTTTTATCCTTTTTCCCCCGGACTTTTTTTTCTAAATAAAATGCATATACGTTGTTTTTTTAAATCCCAATCTAAATTAATCTTTTGGCAATTTTTTTTCTACTGATTCAAAAATATTATAATAATAACTATTTATTTTAATGAATATTTTTTATCTAATGACAACGTTGTGTCCCATGTTTCTGTGTCATTTATTATTTTTAAGCAAACGATTTTTATGTTGATTCAATAATTTTTTCATAACAGATATTTATTTTAATAAACAATTTTCACGTAATTTAATTTGATATCTTTCGGTAGCTATTGATTATAAGCAAACTTTTTGTTTATTGATTCGTTATGCTTTTGACAGGTTTGTTTTTAATCTAACAATCGTTTTGAAAGTTTATTTGACTTACTATAATTAATACTATTAAATTAAATATAAATTCATATTTATTTTCAAAACAAAATTTATTATCTTCTGCAACACAAGCTAATAGCTCATAAAAATTTACAATTATATGTATTAGCGATAATGTTTTCTACAAATTTCAATACTATAATAAGATTCCTACAAGATAAATCAACTTTCCTTTTAAACATCCGATTGGCGTAAAAAAATATTTCTGCTTCGCAAATAGATGGTTTACCCATTCTTTGGAAAGATTTCAATCAATAACAAATTTTAATTTTTTTGATAATTATATGATTCTTTAACTGCATTTACAAAAATTTCTCAGTATTTTAATATTATTGCTAAGAATAAAGAAAAATTCCGAACTCGTTTCCGAACCATCAATAAATCTGTGGTAAACTTATAGTTTTAAAAATCTCACTATTAAGAGCTCCATATGTATTGAGAAAGATTCAGTAAGCGCAGCTATTAAATCTGCATTTGCGTCCTAAACATACAAAAATCAATTCATTTTTAAAATGGATGATAAATTATGACAAGAAAAATGGATCTAAAGATCTTGAAGGAAAAACGTTCAAGAATCAAAGATCTGGGGAGCAAGCTTGTTGAACTAACAGAAACCAGATGGGAAGTTATATTTTTTAAAAGGTAGATTCTCCTCATAAATTGAAGGAATTGTATAGGTGTTAGTTATTTTTTTTTAGTTCCTTCATTTCTTTCTTTTTTTAACAAGTCAAAACATGATGTTGTTTTTGGGATGAGGTTTTTGGCGTCAACAAAAATCCGTAGGGCGAAAAATTTAACTTTTATTATCTGCATCTCAAAAATTCAGCTTTTAATAACGCGTTGCCATTACATTTTCAAAAGCTCTGATTAAAAGAATAAGTTAATGATTACAGCAAATAAAACCGAGAAAAATGTACATTGAAATATGAATAGCAGATTTCATTTTAATCTTTTTTTTTTACTTTCTGTATATACTGTGAAATACAAGAAAAGTTAAAATAATAAATATCTTGATTAGGTAAATTATTGAAGAATCTTGTTTCGCCGTCGTAAGTGGAAAATTAAACACATAATCAGTGACTCATCAATATTACTGGAGCTAAGTTGTTAAGTGAGGTTGCATTAATCATTGAAGCACAGGCCTTGAGTTCTTACATTATTCTCATTAATATTTTCTCAAAACTGTTTAAATAATAAAAATCACTAGAATAATTTAAGAGCACATTTAGACTCTTTTTTTTTTCTCATTTCTTTCTTTCTCTCTCTCTTTGAAGAGAAAGAAAAGAGAAATCCTATAAACATGTGATAATGAAATTGATCACATCAAGATAAATAGTTAATTAACAAAATAAAAAATATAACATTCATAAAAAATTATTCACTGCTTCAAAATTAGTGTTTTAATTTTTAGATGAAGAATGCAATAATAATTGCTCTAGCTAACATAACTAATTCAGTAAAACGTTAATTAATCATTTAAAACCTTTTATAAACAAACATTTTTTTAAAATTAAATTAGATTAAATTATCGATGCAATTTCGACACTAAACGTTATAATTAATATTATAATTCTATAAAATCAAATCAACTTCAAAGGAAGAAAGCTATCAGAATCAAATATCTGAAAAATCTCTAAACATAAGTTTAAATTTCATAATAATCTAATATTATTTCCTAGATATAAAAAAAAAGAAAAAGAGCATCTTACAAGAAAAAGAAGAAAAAGAACGAAAAATAAATTGGAAAGGGGAGAGGGACAAGAAAAAAAAATTGTAAGCCTGAAAAGAACGTTTTATTCGTAGAAATTGTTGCTGCAAGAAATTTATTATTCACAGGTACAGTATCAATAAATAACCACTGCCATTTTTTAATAGCTCTCTTTATTACAAACGGAATAACACTAACATTTCTCAGAAAAATATATTCTTTATTTTCATGCATCAAAAAAATTTTCGCTGGAAAGATTCATCCTCAGCAGTTGCTTTCTTTATTAAACCACTTGACTACAAAATCCGTAAAACATGTTCTAAGAAAAAATTATAGCATAACAGCAAAACTTAAAAGCGGGGGGAAGCCCCAACTTACCCTTCTTCCCGCTTCATTGTTGTGGAGGTTCATAAGCTTCCTCCCTTGTTCCCTGGACCCTCTGGGGTGGTTGACCTCCCTCTCCCGGACGTCCACGAATCCTTCCGTGAACCTGTAACCGTACTCGATGTTGTCGCCGCAGCCACCCCAAATCCAGTCCCTGTGCAGGTTCTTTGGACGCATGGCTCGACTGCAGCCGCAGTTGGACAGTTGGCCGTCCCGACAGCCACGGGACACGGTCTGCACTACACCGGCTGCGGCTATGGCATGAGCGAAGGCCGCTTCCCGGCTACCTGTAAATAAATATAGGCAGTTTAAAGAAAAGAGTGACACTGAAATATCCGATAAACACACATATTATTTATTATAGAAAACTAAATTGAAAAATCGTTTTTTTTTTACTATCTGTAATAAATGTAGATAGTTAAAAGAAAAGAATGACACCTAAATATTTGATAAACACAAATGTTATTTAATATAGGAAACCATATTGAAAAATCGATCTTTGACTATCTGTAATAAATATAGGCAGTTTAAAGAAGAAAAATGACACTTAAATATCTGATACAAATGCTATTTAATATAGGAAACTATATTGAAAAATCGATTTTTGATTATCTTTAATAAATCTATGCTGTTTAAAGGGAAAAAATGACACTTAAATATCTGATAAGCACAAATGTTATTTAATTCAGGAAACTATTTTGAAAAATCGATTTTTGACTATCTGTAATAAATATAGGTAGTTTAAATTTAAAAAATGACTCTTAAATATCTGATAAACACAAATGTTATTTAATATATGGAACTATATTGAAATATCGATTTTTGATTATCTGTAATAAATATAGGAATGACACTTAAATATCTGATAAACACAAATATTATTTAATGTAGGAAAACATATTGGAAAATTGATTTTTAACTATCTGTAATAAATATAGGCAGTTTAAAGAAAAAATTGGCACTTAATTATCTGAAAAACACAAATATTATTTAATATAGAAACTATAATGAAAAATCTATTTTTGACTATCTGTAATAGATGTAGGGAATTTAAAAAAATAAAAACTTATCAGCATTTGATAATCGCAAATATTATCTAATATAAGAAACTGTATTTAAAAAAAGAAATTGATTTTGACTACCTGTAATAAATATAGGCATTTTAAAGCAAAAAATTAGCAGGTAAAAAAACTGATAAATGCCAATGTTAGGGAATTTATTATGGAAAAAAGATCCATTTTTAGTTATCTATAACAAATATAGGTTGTTTAAAAGAGCTCATAACTTTTAGGAGCTGAATTTTTTAAATATATGTATGCTTATATATATATACGCACACAAAAGTTTTAAAAAATCAAATTGTTTGTCTAATAAGAATCACTTTTTCATTTTTTGTTCTCTTTTTTTTTTAACTAAAAACAGTCAGGATTTTTTTCTTTATTAGGATTAAAAAAAAAAGAAATATAAATTTAAAATCTCTAATAAGTTGTATTTAATTATTTCTTCTAAATTCTAAAATTCTAAAAAAAAGCATAGGTTCGTTTCTGAATTCAGAAACCAGTCGTGTCGTCTTATTTTATTGGTGTCAACTAAAAATATACATTGATGTCCAAATAAAAAAGATGATATTTTCGATTTTTGTTATGCATGTACTGGAACAGTTAAAGCCTTAAAAAACTAATTCTTTGCTGTGTAGTTCTAAAACTGTACAGCATATTAAAAAAAAAATTATTATATCAAATCTAAACAAAAATTATGCAAGATATTTTTATTTAGGTATTTTTAATAGGAATCCTTTATTGAAATATAAAATTTGAGGAAACTGCATCTGAAATTGTAAACCAACACAAAACCTAAATTTAGCAGATACTAAGATAAGATAAACGTAACTTGCCGAAAAATAAATGTAGAAACAAAATTCAAAAGATTTAATAAAAAAAACTAAGAAATAAAAAAATATTGAATTAAAAAAATCGATATTTTCACCATATATTATTAAAAATTTTCAGCGTAGTTTCCAACCATAAAGATAAGATTGATAGTGAAAGTTAAGTTGCGTGCCAATGTTAAGAACGATGTTGACTATGCTAGGAAGTCGGTTTTTGAACAACATATCGAATATTTTTTAAGGAATACAGGAATATATAGAATAATTCAGCTCTAAATATAGAAACTAAGCTCATAAAAGTTTACAAAGAATGAATGGAGAAACAAAATTCAAAAGATTTTATAAAGAAAACTATTAAGAAATCAAAAATATTGAATCAAAAAATTCGATATTTTTGCCATATATTATTAAAATTTCCTTTTCTCAGCATAGTTTTCAACCATTAAAAAAATAATGAGAGTGAAGTTAGGTTGCGTGCCAATGTTATGAACGTTGCTGACTATGTTGGAAAGTCGTTTTTGAAGAAAATATCAAATATGTTTTAAGGAAAACATAAATATATAGTATAATTCAGCTCTAAATTTGGTAACTAAGCTTATAAAAGTTTACAAGTCTACTAACAGTTAAATCGAAATTTAACTATCAGGACTCACAACTACAGCTATTAATGTAAAATATCCATCATTGACATCAATTTCATTTAAGATTCCAATTAAATTAATAGTGTATGTAGTAAATACCTTTTTACTGAATCGATGTAATTCTTAATTTTTACAATTGACCCTTTTGTCAATAACTTTGATACTGTCTGAGATGAAAATCTCTTGATATCAGAAATTCACATGGGGAAATGACATGATTACTCTTCCAAGATAAAGCATGGATATTTTACTCTAACTAAACTTAATTAAAACAAACATGTTTCACATTCTTTGGAAAGCCATTTTATTGTAATGATATATATATCAGTATATCCTATATAAGACTAACATAGAAAATCAAATAGAAAAACCAAATATTGATCCTTCTACTAGTTTATTTAAAAAGTATAGCCTTACCAGAGGTTTATAACTATTATCAGAGTATGTAGAAAATAATTTTATAATGAATCATTGATACTCTTCGTTTTTGCAATTGGTCTTTTTGTTGACACATTCGATACAGTCTGAGATAAAAATTTCTTGACTTCAAAAATTGATTCTTGGAAACGATAGGATTGATCTCTGAAAATAACGCATGGATACTTTTTTCTAGCTAAACACTATTACCATAAATCTATCTTTCATTTTTTAAAAATCCATTTCATTGTAAAAACATGTATAGTTATATACCCTTTATAAATGGAACATAGAAAATAAAATAAAAAACCAAATCAATAGAAAATGAAAAAAATAAATAAAGTTCTGATTCTTCTGCTGTATCACCTGACGTATCACCTGACAATAAGCTTGTAATTATAACCAGTGTATGTAGAAAATAAATTTGTAATGATCGATAATATTATTAGTTTTTACAATTTCGACTTAGAAATTCACTTCTGGGAACGATATGATTAATCGAAGATAGAGAGTGAATATTTTACTTCGTGGGAAGATAGAATCGAAGATAGAGCATGAATATAAAACCTTATTACAACAAATTTATCTTTGATTTTTTAATTTCATTTTAAATATATATCTATACCATATATAAGCCAAATTCAGAAGAAAAAAAACAGAAAATCTAAATCAATGGAAGACAGAAAAATCAAGTACTGATCCTTCAGCTAGATTATTTGGAAACGTATTATCTCACAACAGGTTTATAATTATTGTTAGTGAAAGCATAAAATAATTTTACAGTTCATCGATTATATTATTTTAACAATTACCTTTTTGACGACAATTTTGAGATAAAAATCTCCTTGTTTAAGATTTAAAAAAAAATATCTTGTCCTCAGAAATACATCTCTGCTCCTTAACTTTAAATAGACTTGATTAATCAAAGATATTTGTTCTTTACGGATATTTTTATCTGCCTAAACTTACTATCACAAATTTATCTTTCATTTTCTGGAAAGTAATTAATTGTAAACACACGAGCATGCATGCAAGCAAGTACACATAAACACACACACACACAC
>JAOUZG010009736.1:1962118-1985175 GCA_026289955.1 Argiope argentata
TATATATATATATATATATATATATATATATATATATATATATATATGCGACCTTCATTTGGTACATTGGTGACCTTGACAACGCATCCTCTCTCCACAGTCGTGGCGCTATCTACTCGCAACTAAAGTCGTCAAATTCACTTGACGCAAAGTAAGCGATCAAACAAAGCCGCCAACCTCACTCCAAGCAAAAACAAAGTCGTCAAACACACTTGACGCAAGCAAGCAGCAATTCGCCATAACGCTTGGCGCTATAAAAATCGTTCATCCCTCTGCCGGCTCACTGGTGGGGGAGTACTGTGGCGCTAGCTTCATAAGCCAGATAGCATCGACGATACCGAAGTCGACTTTTGGTATCGTGGTTATGTTACTCGGCTACTAGCCCTAGCGTCGCAGGCTCGTATCGCGATCTCTAATCGGTATATATATATACACCATTTCTAAAGCTTAAGTCACTTAGATACGCTACAGAAAGCGAAAATGAGACTAAACATAGCTGCCTGATTAGACTAATGGTTCTCAGAATATTGGAAATAGTTGCTATGTTTAAGTGTCATCACTAATTGAGTCTCCTCCGCGGCTTTATACTGTGACACAGAATGTACAGAATCACAACCTCTTGCATAGTTCTGGTCAGAGCTTTTCACCAGCTCATTAAAGTCGTTGCTCTAACACAGTATTAACACAGACACAATCTCATCGATTCAATCTTCACAGACACTTGCTACTCGTTGTAGCTTTGAATAGCACATGCCAAAGCTTCATCTATGCAAAAATAAGGAGTATTTTCAAATAAGCACTCTGCACAGACTCGTATCCTAGTTGCCCGCCAATATTGATTACAAATTCATGACGTTTCTTCGTTACTTAGTCAGTGAAACAACATTTAATGAGAATAATTTTTTCATTTGCTTATTATGCAAATAACTCGTTATGGGAGGCGCCCTCTAAGCGAGATACGCCCGTAATATAGCTTATATTAACTGATTTCAATGGAATAGTGATAAAGTGGAACTGAAAAATTCGTGCATATATTAGGCATGTTCTTGTTAGAATAATTCAATCCAAAATAAGACTACATAAACATTTAATGTGCAAATTTAAAACATTTAAATATAACGATCGTAGATTAACAGAGGTTACACTAATGCGTATATTGAATCTTTCGAACACAAGTCAATCAACAAAGCAGAGTTGAGTTTTCATACAACTATCTAAGTTCAGTAATAAAATGTTTTAAATTGCGCGCGAGTTTACTTTTGCTTCTTTGTGACACCACAGTATCTAAATGTAACTTTGCACTGCCATAAAAAGATGGATAATTTTAGAATACACAATAGAGATTGAGAATTAAAATTTGAAGGTGAAAATTTTTTTAATACCATATCTGTGAATCATAAATATCAAAATATCAATAAGAAATTTAAATGAAATTTAACTAAGTCAGTATTCCTGATCACCAAAGATGGCTCGTATTAAATAATGTAAATATTCTAGTAGAAATTTATAATTTCATTAAGTATAGACTTTATTTAGTTTTCTATTCTCTTATTTCAATAATTGTGAATTTTACAATTTCATTGGATAATATCACCAAGAAAATATATATTTATAACTCGTTTTAATGGGAAAAAATGTCGCTTCAGCTCTTATATTTATTTATCGATTCATACTACTCTTCTTTATTGAAACCAGTAGGAGTGGTCTCCTCGAAACTTTCTCGCATTTTCTGCAACAAAGGTTTCACTCCAACCCTTCCTTCATATAAAGTTGTGGACCTTGTCGCCAATAGAGTTTAACTGACTCTATCGCAAGAATATATGTTTTGTCCGAATTTTTGTCGGCCGATTGATAACTGAAATTCATTTAACCTTTAGATGATGCTGTCGCAAGAAAATAAACAACTTAGTTATAACATTTGCATATTGTTTGACAACAGATTGTAAAACTCTCCGTGCTCTTGCGCATGCGTTAGGATGGGTTTAATTCGTCAAATAGGGGTGAGAGGTAAGATGAAAAGAGGAGAGGTTTACATTTAACAACGAAGAGTCATAGATTTATGATTACAGATAATTAGTAATACAGAAGGAAAAAAAGGTACAAATGCACAGTAAAATATTTCAGAGTATTTTTTATTTAATGTAAAGCGCATTGAATTAAGAGAAATAAATGAAAAATGTCTGTTCTTAAATTTTGGTTATACCTTTTTTACAAAACAATGATGATCCTTTTTATATGCTTCTTTTATATATGTTATTAAATTTTTTCGGGCAACATTTTAATTTTCCGTTTTCTACTTCTTGGCCCCAATATTTAATGATATTATGTAAAATTTCCTTCATGTCACTCCTAAAAGCTTTTTTACCTCTTGAACTAGCCATATCATTATAAAATTTTGAATTTTAAAAAACGTGGTCAGAAATAAAACTACACTCCCATGCATGTAAAAAAATTGAATGAGGGAAATCCAAGGTGAAAGCAAGTAAGGAAGGTAACCACTTGAAAGCAAGGCGTCAATTAAATAATCTATTAAGGACTTTTTCAAAACCTAAAAACCGTAAGTTTTGACTCTTATCTTTAGATTTCCTTTTCATATCTGCGTAATCATTTATCAGTGAAAAATAAAATGAGTTTGAGCCAGATTTCTTAACAATTAGGCCTACGATTTAGTGCTAATGTTTCCTGCATTTAAGTTGGGAATTACAGAATTTGAACAGTTGTGACAGTTGAAGAACAAAATGTGAATATTTTATATCCTTTAACTTAATTTTTCTCTAAAAAATTCTTATAACATGCAGCGCACTATATAAACCACCAGCACAGAGCCTTCTATTTTAACTCGACAAGGTACTGACAATTGCTTCTATGATTCACCGGATCGCTGCTGCGTTCACTTTAAAACTACAAACTTTAACATTCATAAACTAACAGCACAGAGCCTTCTATTTTAACTAACTCGATACGGTACTGGCAACTACTTCTATGATTCACCGGTCACTGCTGCGTGCACTTTCACATAAATGTAGAACTTGGTACTAGATAAGAAGTGAGAAATACGTGTTATAACAATGAGATTTTGATGGAAAAAAAACTTTATTGTTTGGTATTGGTGGGCAAAGAAATGAAAGAACTTCGGCTTACTACTTTTGTTGTTGTTGCCCTTCCATTACATTAGGTCAGATATTCGGGAGTGTACTGAATATATAAAACAACAAAGTTTAACAAGGGCAGATCAAATAAACGAATAAAACGTTTGATGGAAACAAAAAAAAATTGCCGTTATTTATGATTTTAAAACTATCCATTTCAAAAAAATTTCACAACATCTAAAAGCTAAACTAGAGATTAAATTACATTTCACCCTCACCTTTCTGACGGGGTGTGCCTTCAAATTCCGATTTCTCCAGATCCACTAAGTCCACGATCATGATTGAGGGGAGGGGGACACCTTTTCCGTTTCGCTAAAGAATAGGCGGAATAGCAAATTTCTAATCTCTTCTGTCATATCAGCCTCCAATAACTGTTCGCCGTGATGATAAGGTCTCTAACGTCTTCCTCACGAATAAGAACGTTTCAAATCATGGCGTAACTTCGGAGGCGGGCACTGCGGTTCGGATTAAATAAAAAAATAAGAAGAAATGCTGATAAAAAGAATAATCGGGGTTCTTCTTTCTGGGTAATTGCACATTCTTAAGGCTCTCTTTAGGGTGCAAATCCATCCAGGGGGTGCATGAGAGCGTGATGCGAGATTGCCCGTAGGGGTGGGTGGTTCCGTGTAATCTAACGAGGCTGTTGTTAACAAGGTTTTGATGGCTCGCGCTGGCTAATCTGCGGTAAATGGATCAGTCCGATTAAAGAGTAGCTTCCTGAGATGATGTTGAAAACCGCGTGATTAGAGATCGTTGTAATTAAGAGTGGTCGAAAGTCACGGTAGAGTCGGAAATTTTTTCTTTTCGGTTAACCAAGTCATTGTAATTGTCTGAATGTTTCGTCGTGTGAATTCCGGAACTGACATCGTATACATACATTCTAGTAGTAGAATTTGCAGTTTAGTCGACTTTCCGTCAAATATGTAAAAACCGTAAGTATACTTCATAAGATACAAGATTAAAAACTGCTGATTTTTCAAAATTCGCTTTTAGTTTTGAATATATTTCATCAATTTTTAAGTAGCAAAAATATTCAAAATAATTCTTCAAGAAAATAATAGTAGGTTGCTAACACTGTATAAAAAATTCCCCAAATTCACACCAGAATCGTTTGTTTGTTTTTTGTTGTTAAGAAGCCATTGTAATTGTTTGAATATTTTTGTCGAATAAATTCCGAAATCAGAGTAAATTATATTTATTCAGTTATAAGTATTCATTAGTCAATCAGTTTTCATTCAAGTCATTACTTAGATTTCAATATATTATATCAATGCTGAAATCGAAATCACCTTAGTTTAGTTTGGTTTAGTTTAGTTTTAAAAACGCCCCGTTGTAAAACAACACTAGGGCTATTCTGAAACGGACCTAGTAATTTTTATATGCAGTTAGATGACGAGGACGACACCAGAGCTGGCACCCTCCTCTCCACACCACACCATTGAGAGGGCGTTTGACCCTACCAGATTAAACGTGCAACAGACTCCCTTAAACGACGGTTCGTGAGTGGAATAGGGTCTTGAATCTGAAGCTCTGCTGCTCACGAGCCGAGACCTGACCACCAGGACACCACGACCCCGAAATCACCTTAGACATAAATAGATGGGTAAATATTTTGCAAATATTTGCTGATACAAAAAGCAATAACTTTCATGCATTTCTCGATGCATAAAATAATGCTCTTTGTTGATTTTATATTAATAAAATTCACATTTTGTGCTTCAACTATTTAAAATAATAAAAAAAATTCAAAAAACTTATTTATTAAGATGAAATTAGAAAATTATTTATTTATTAAGCTGACATTAGAATTTATTTACTAGGCATGAAATTTTAAATCATCATGTTCATTGAAAAATATTTTAGCATTTCAAAATAGTATCAGCAACAAAACTGTTACCCTTATTTAATTAGCAGAAGAATTGGTTCATACAATGCTTAAAAGCAGAAAAACGAAACTCAAATTGTTTCCACGAAATTTTCTAAAAGATTTAATAATAAGAGTTTTGTCTTCATCCTTTTTACTTAAAATCGTGGGAAAGCAAAACCGTGAAGCTACGAGCACTCTTACCAATATTTCAGCATGAAAACATATAGATAGTGGAAAACAAAATATATATTTTGAATATTCATTGCCAAAATTAAAATCAACATATTGAGTTGCAATGTTAGTAATACTTAACATGAGAAATTTCACTAATCAAAGTCATTGTGTTTTTGAGTTATCATGCATAACATGCTTGCAAATATACAAATTAGTGTACATTAAACCGTCGCCAAATTTGAGAGAAAACTCTATAGCCTTTTACAAATTTGAAGATAAATCTTTATAATGAATTTCCTCTATTTAGCTCTTTGGATTTTTTAATTATCATATTCATTTTCACTTGGGTAGAGATTTCTTAGCAAAGAATTTCTTCCAAATATGAAAAGAAATGTATGAGATTGACGTAAAGTATCGAATTTCAACTTTAGAATTCAAAACGTTTTTTAATTGTTTTGATAAATAGGCTTAATTCTAAAAATGTGTTTTATAGACTCAAAAAGGTCAAAAACGTGGAGATTCGACAAATTTTGGTTTCAATATACTTTATATATGAATACTTTTTTCTTGATACACAAAATATACTTCATATACTCGTTCTTAATATACTTCGTTCTCTAAAATGTAAAAATGCAGAACTAGAATATTAGAATTTGATCTGCACAACCACAATGCAATTATAAGCATTCCTACTGCAAGCAAATCGTTACCAGAGAGCTATTTGAGGGAAGGAAAGGGAGGTTCTGAATAACACAATGGTATCGGTTTTCATTGAAATTTAATATAATTTTTTCAATATAACCTAGATATACCAATGTGTTGTATATCATATGCTTTTAAAAACATTTTTAATAATAAAAGATAAAAAATTTGTAAATTTAAATTTGTCTTTTAGTTTCTTAGGACATAACATTTTCTGGAGAGACAAAACTATCCAAAACATGTTTTAAAAAAGAAAATTAGAAGCTAAAAGAATCATTAATTATTTTAAGAGTAAAAACTTTCACAGAATAATTTACTTGATCATCAATGAAAATTCTTTCGAAATGATTCGATGAAAAAAGAATCATAAAAAATGGAAGTTCGCTCCATTAAAATACCCCTGTCTTATTAAAATCTTTACGAAGGCATGTGTCATTCGATTAATTTACTATCATTAGCAGGTGGTCTCAAATCGTGGAATTCCTTTGCCTTTTCATTTATTATTTTTTAACCCCGTAGTAAATTCTTATCAACGGACTTCTTTAACAGTAAACTCTTTCAGTCATTAACAGTGGATGAGGAAAAGACTCGTTAAACTATGTTAATGATAAATGATAAAAAGTAGAAAGATCTGCGGTTTGTATTTGTTATTATGAGCAAAGATTGTTGATGTCATTTGAAGAAATATTTGTTTTCATCTATTTGGTGAACAGTATGAGTGATAAAAAAAAGTCAAAATTCAAATTGCTAAAATATTATGATCAAAATACAAGTTAAAATTCAAATTATGATTAAAAGGCAAGGTAAAATTCAAATTGTCTTTAAAAATTTCGATCAAAATACAAGTTAAAATTCGGTTATGATTAAAAAGCAAGTTAAAATTCAAATTTTCTTTAAAAATTTTGATCAAAATACAAGTTAAAAATCAAATTATGATTAAAATGCAAGTTAAAATTCAAGTTATCATGAGCAAATTGTGATTAAAAAGCAAGTTAAAAGTCAAATTATCGTAAACAAATTTGATTTTACAATAATGATTATTGTTAATTTTATAACGTTTCAAAATCATTGTTATTTTTTTTAAGTTTTGAAATTTTTGCTAACGTAAATAAAATTTGCTACTCATTATTTTATTATTTTATTAACTTTATAAATTATTATTTCATATTACTTTTACTATTACTATTATTTTAAAGTTAAAATCTTAATGTTTGTTTAATGTTAAAACAACATTTTAACAGTTATTAACATTATTTTATTAACAGTAACAGTGTAGTTACTGTTCAGTAAAATTACAAGAACAGTAACTACATTGAGATATTTTTTGAATAATGCTATTTTATTCTTGTTGGTGGTTGGAACAATAATATTATAAAAGCAAGCAATTCACTAAATATGTCACAGTTAAAGAATATAGTTTAGTTATTTCGTACATAATATCTAGTTATTGTGCAATTATTGTTAACGTTTTTTTTAAAATAATAATAGTAAAAGTAATCTAAAATAATAATTCTATACTTCACATATGTAATTCTATTAAAAAAAACTAGTTATTAAATAAAAATATTGATCATTTTATACATGAATCAATAATGAAAATATAAAATTAACATTTTAATAAAATAATGCAAAATACAATCACATGCGACATCAATTCAAAAAAAAGGTTGTTGTTGTTGATACACCATGACTTAAATCAACATTTTTATATTTACAAAAATCTAATTTGAAATTTCCAAATGTGCTTTGTGTATGATGTAATAGTAGCTAACATTGGAACAGCGACTAGTAAAAGAGCAAACAAAATGAAATGTGTCTGTTATTTTGTACTTTAACGAGGCGTAGATCGTTTGTCATTGAAATAGCAAGACATTCTACGAAATAAGTAATTTCACGCTTAAAAGATAACAAGTAAATTTTATACTAACTATTTATTAAATTACTAGAACAAGAGAAAATTCAATCATTGAAAATAATACGTATTTTGTTTTTGTTTTTAAATCATTTCACCATTCTTCCAAATTAAACAAAAATAATAACTACTTCGTACTCCATGTGGCAGATGTTTTTTCACTACAGACGACGAGAACGCATTGTTTACATCAGAGAGAGAGAGAGAGAGAGTTTAAATATAGTTGAGTGGGAAAGGCTGTCAGTTCTGTAGCTGCACAAGAATTAAAGATAATGGGAATGTATGTACAGCAATCAGTGTAAAAGAATTATGTGACATTTTGCTGTAAGACATTTGCAGAAGGGACATTTAAAAATAAGACGCCGTTTAACTTTTATTTATTTTATTGATTCTTAATTTATTTTAAACTTTCTCAGAAAAGAAAGGAGAATCACGGGAAAGAAAAATCTTGATATGAGAGATATGGACTTAATAAATCATAATTTGAGTAGGGTAGCACTGAAAAATAAAGGTATAAAAATCTCTTAGATTATTTCTTCTTTGAATTCGTCAACATCTCTCAGTATAGGTAATTTTTTAAATAATCTAAAATAAGTAAGTAATTAATTAAAATTAAAACATATACCTAAAGTACATTAATTACGTATTTTAATATAAATTAATACTTTGATTAGATATCACGGTGATTTTTTTTTGTCAATATAAAATTTTTCATATGAAACTTAGACATCAGAGAAAATATTTGAAATAATTCTACGATAGATTTCATGTAACATTGTTTTAAGTATTTAATTTATCAAATGTATATAAATATACAAAATCAGGACTATATAAAAGTATACCATATTAAAATCTTTTAAGTGCCTTCTTTAGTGAATTTTTCACTATCTTTAAATATGAGCATTATTAGGTAATTTTCCGTTATCTGGGCGCAATCGAAAAATCGCCAAAGAAATTTTACGCAATTCTACATTATTTAGCGATTTTTTGCTTTAAAATCGCAGTAAGAAATTTTGCGTATTTCTACATTATTTGGCTATTTTTCGCTTGTGCGCGGCTATCGGAAAAGTACCTAATTATGCTTATATTGAAAGATGTTGAAAATTTTTCCGAAGATTTTAATATACCATAAGATTTTAGCATACCTAAAAGATTTTAATATACCATATTAAAATCTTTTAGGTACTTTCTGCAGAAAATTTTTCAACATCTTTAAATATGAGCATTATTAGGTACTTTTCCCTTAGGTGGACGCAATTGAAAAATCGCCAAAGAAATTTGGCGCATTTCTACATTATTTGGCTATTTTTCGCTTGCGCACGGCTAACGGAAAAGTACCTAATAATGCTTATGTTGAAAGATGTTGAAAAATACGCCGAAGATTTTAATATACCATAACATTTTAGCATACCTAAAAGATTCTAATATACCATATTAAAATCTTTTAGGTACTTTCTGCAGAAAATTTTTCAACATCTTTGAATATAAGCACTATCAGTATATTTTTTCATATAAAATTGAATCATCAAAAGAATATTTGAAGAAATTCTACAGTAGATTTCAAACAACAATTTTCTTTTCAGAATTTAATCCCATGTTATCAAATGCATAGAAATATACTAAAAACTGATTATTTTAATTCAGATTAAATTGCTCTATTAAACTTTATTGTTCCAATTTCACTAATTTTGATTAATTCTAGCATTGAAACATCACCCTTTAAAAACCATATATTGTTTCGTAACATGAAATGTTACAACCTGCTCAATTCTATTTCTTTCTTTCTCTGTTAATAAACCTCAAAACTAGCGAAGTAGTTTTCTAAGCATATTTCAGGATTAAAAATTATAGCCAACCTTTTAAAAATTTCCTATTTTGAATTAGTTAATAACCAAGTGCATTAATCTTCATCATTTCTGAACGAAATTTTTTAAAACACTTTTTCATAAGTCTATAGCATTCTCTATTGAAATATTTAACTTCTATTAGATGCAACTTCTAATTCGTTTTTGTTTGTTTATGTATGAGACAAACAGCAATATAAGAAAGTTTTAATAATGAAACTGATTCGAAACTCCGAAATATTGGATTATTATTAGATGAAACTTCTAATTCCTTTTTGTTTGTTTATGTATGAGACAAACTGCGCAAAAAAAAATAGTAACATAAGAAAATTACAATGCTGAAACAGGTTCGAAACCATCGTCATTCTAATTGACTTAATTATTTTTAAAGCATATTTCAGGATTAAAAATTATAGACAACCTTTTAAAAGTTTCTTATTTTGAATTAGTTAATAGCCTAGTGCATTAGCTCATTATCATTTCTGAACGAAATTTTTTAAAACACCATTTCATAAATCTATGGCATTCTCTATTGAAATATTTGACTATTATTAGATGCAACTTCTAATTCGTTTTTGTTTGTTTATGTATGAGACTACAGCACACAAAAAACAAATAGTAACATAAGAAAATTCTTGAAAGATATAAGGTATTGGGATTTATAGCAACAATGGCTTTTATCCCCGGTTTCCAGAAGTTAATATTTAAAAAAATTTGTCAATAAACAATAAAACATACGCACAAAAAACAAAATTGGAGTTTCACTCAGTTAACAGTTAAAAGCAGTTCCACTCATAAGAAAGTTACAATTCTGAAACAAATTCGAAACCATTATTATTTTCAATTGGCATCATTATTTTCAAATAAAAAAAATCATTACCTACTAAAATAATTACTTTAGTTTCATTTGTCTTTAATATTTTCTACTGAAATATATCAAAACATATTCATATTAATATTTAGTATCTCTTAAAGAAACATTTCAAAACCGCAAAACATTCGTATTTAAAAACAGCTTTTTTTTTCTTCCGAGAACGAAACAAAGAGAAGCAAAAGATAATTGCAATAAAGAAACTACATAATTCGCAAATGTTACATTGTCCCATACCATTAAATAACAAGATCGTCTGCTTCTAGTTGACTTAAAGCATCGTCTGCAGAGAACAAAGGTTACGTTCTGAAATGGATGCTCTTTTCTTAAATAGACTAGCTACCGTTTCTTTGTGAGCAATGCGTCAAAAGAGGAGGAATGCAGGAAAAATTCATTGAATGTCGAGGTTTGTTTCAGGAGAGTAAGCATCAGCTTCCGCTTACTTAGTTTAGAAAGTGACTGTTTGCATCACATACGTTCAAAGAGCAAGAAAAAAATGGCAAACGTGTGTATTCGTCTAATGCACTGTCTAATTTGGTGAAGGCACTATGTTCTTTCTGTTGGATATTTTTTATCTCTTGTTTTGCTATCAGCCAATTTCATGTAAGATTGATCTTCTATATTTAAAATAAATACTCTTCCGTAAGTCGGGCGACAGCGAAAAATCGCCAAACAATGTAGAATTCCGCCAAATTTCTAATAATGATTTTAAAACAAAAAATCATCAAATAATGTAGAATTCCGCCAAATGTCTTTGGCGTTTTTTCAACGGCGCCTGGTTAATGAAAAAGTACCAAAATAACTAATGTTATATTCTAAGGTCAGTATTTAGAATTTTAGCACTAATATGTATTAAAATGTGCATTTAATTTAGGTTCTACATAAATAGCACAGAATCTTAATAGCATATAATCCAATAAAGCCCATAATCCAAATTCACACTGTGCTCCCCATAGCCAATTTGAATCAATTGCAATCAATTGTTTCCAAATTCACTCTCTATCACACACAACCATTCTGGATAACACAATTTTATACAGCCTACCAAGTTTTGCTCAAATTCATTCTAAGTTGCATATAATCCATTCGAATAACATATAACTCGATACGACTAATACAGTTTTGCTCTTCGCAATATGTGTGCACAACCAATCTAGACAACATATAACCCAATAAAGTTTAAATTCGTGTAACATACGAAATAATCAACTTGGGTGTCATATAATTTATTGTTTCCCGAATTCACACTACATTCCATAAAGTTAGCTCTAGATAACATATAATTCAATATAACAAATCAAATTTCGCCCAAATTTACATTACATTCCACAAACTTAGTTCTAGATAACATATAATCCAATATAACAAATCAAATTTAGCCCCAATTCACACTACGTTCCACAAAATTAGTTCTAGATAACATATAATCCAATACAACAAATTTTGCCGAAATTCACACTACGTTCCACAATGTTAGTTCTAGATAACATATAATCCAATACAACAAATCAAATTTTGCCCAAATTCACACTGCATTCTAAACAAGGAATGTGGATAACACATAATCTGATATAGCCAATCAAATTTTTTTCTAAATTCACATTACATACCACACAATTAGTTTGCATAGCATATAATATACAACCAATCAAATCTCACACAATGAATCCCAATAACATATAATCCGAAACGATTACTCAAAATTTACCCTGATTCACACTATGACAGCATAACCAGTCATAATAATACGTAACCCAATAAAACCAAACACGTCCAAATTCCTGCATAATTCGAAATAATCAATTAGAATCAATCAAGACAATATATAATCCCATACAAAAAATCAGGTTTTGTCTAAATTCACTTTATTACTATTGATGTGATCAATTTGTTTAATAAATAGTCCAATATGACCTATCAAGTTTTGTCCAAATTCACTGAATTACTATTGATGCAATCAATTAGTTTAATAAATAGTCCGATAAGACCAATCACGTTTTATTCAAATTCATTACTATTGATGTAATTAATTTGTTTAATACACAATCTGATAATACCAATAAAGTTTTGTCAAAAATTAAATATATTAGATATGAAATATGATTACGATAAACTAAACAAACATCATTACTAAGATAGAATTTACTCAGTTAAAATAATGACCGAATTCAAGAATGATTTTCTCACTGGTAATTACACAATGGTAATAACTGCACGAATTTGTCTTTGCTTAGTATCACAATTTTTCCTTCCTCTGTTTCTGGTTGTATAAATTGGTTAACAATCTGGTCATTTGTTTAAGTATATTGAGATGAACTCATTAAGCTAGTTTAGAAATGTAAGTTCTCAGTGTCAAAAATTCCATTTTATATGAAGAACTTGATGACATGATTATCTTTTAATATATTCCTGGTTGAAGAAATCTCATCATCTGACTATTCATGAAAACATAACAGCTACAGATTTCTAACATTAAGGGCTGGATTTAAAAAAAAACGTTTGCTTAACATTAATTATTATAAATCATAATTTTCGCTTTAACAATTTATTTGTTATTGGCAATAACAATTATTAAATAATTATTGTTTATAATACCAATTACTTAAATATATAATCCGATACAAATTATTGTTAACTTTTTCTTATAGCAGTAACATACGTTTCTAAAATTCACAAAGGTAAACGTTAAAAAAATAAATTATTTTTCTTTATTTGTATACATTAACCACTTTACTGTTTTGCCCGAGTTCCAATCGCACATCGATTTATCGAATTTTTATAGTTGAAAAAGGAAGCATTTATAACGATTATAATTCAATATTAAAATTACTTCGAATACATAGATAAGTCAAGTATTCCATGGATTTCCATTTGAATCAAAATAAAAAATATATTCTCAAAATAGTAGATGTCATCTTTTTAGATAGTAAAGAAATTAAAACAATTAATTGGTTAAAAAAATGACAGGAAACACAATTTCTTTCCATAAACTTGGGTGAAAACACGTATTTTTAAGCAGACAATTGTGGGTAAATTAAGGCTTCAGATGCTCATAAAGAAAAGCCTCCTTCCCTGCACAATCTCAAAAAAACATAATATTTAAAAAGTATTCAATATATTTTTCAAAAAACCTACTCATAACAAAATGCTAATATTCTTTGATGGAAACAATTATTTAAATTAACTTAGGATTTATTCGAATACCCTTTAAAGCCAACATACATGGTTTATAGCAATATGTCTAGCTGAAATTAGAATTTCTGCGTAATCAGTCGTACATTTTTTAGCCTTAAGATACAAAGCCTTAGTACTGGAATTCTACCCAAATATCAGTGTAGGTTTTTTTTTTTTTAAATAGACGTTTTTTCAAAAACATAAATGTCTATTTCAAATGTCAAACTGCCGCTGTTTTTCCACACACCCTTTTTATCACTTAAGTTATGACTGATATAAAATGCGCAAGGACGCTAACTAAGAATCTTTGGAAAACTTTCTAAATAAAAGTTCAAATTACTTAAGAATACTTTTTATTAAAAAAAAAAAAACTAAAATTCCACTTTGCATTTTACATGCATTTCAAACATGAACTTATATATATTTTTACCTTATTACCTATAATATCATTTATGTTATATTTAATAATATAAGATGCATTTGAAATCCATCTCAGAATGTGACTAATCAGCTGTCATTTCATATCGTTCACTGTATCAACTGCCTGAATACGCTTCACCAATTATTCCATACAAAATAAAAAGATTGAAATGAAATCTGCTATGCATACTTCAGTGTATCATGTCAGAACATCATTTCTTGAATGGCCAAGCACCACGTGCTCGTGCAAGTTAAATGATATTTTCATTCCTTTTCATGGTTTCGTCGAATGAGTCACTTTAGTATCGCAAACGATCCAAAAACACTTTGTGTCGCATTTATTGTTTAAAAAAATATCCCATTTCCTATTTATTTCATTTCATATAATCAAGCGCTCAAAATGGCAATTGTCTAGGTTTTATTTGTGTAGTCATTAACTTATTATTTTTTAATCAGAGCTTTTGTAAAGGTGATGGCATCGCGTTATTAAAAGCTGATTTTTTGAGATGTTCATGCAGATAATAAAATTTCAATTTTTCACCTACGGCTTAAAATATTTATTTTTCGCCTACGGCAGGTAGGTAGATATTTTGTGATTCTTTGGCGCAAGAGCTAAACTGCGATTTTTCGCCTGCGGATTTTTGTTGAAGCAGAAAACCTCACAACCAATATCATGTGCTGACTTGACAACAAAGAAGGCTTATCAAAAATATTACATTACAAAATAAATTTAAAATAAAAATTCGAGATGAATACATTTACTACTAAACTACAAATTAAAACCAAGAATTTCTTTAAAATATTTTTCAAGGCAGAATCCGCAAACTCCAATTTTGCCCAACACCAAAAACCACTTCCACCCTGGCTTCATTTTTCCCGAGAACACCCGAACAGGCAGGCTACTTTCGTTATCAGCCATCCCCATCAGGCAGGACATCCCCCAACTCAAGTGCGCCGAAATCAAACAAAAAAGAAAGAAAGAAAACGCTTCCAATCCAGAACTATCACCAAGCACCAGAACCCGCACCACTTCAAGAGCTATTGATTTTTGAAAATGCGTACATCATTTCTGCCCCATCCCTCCGGAGTATCTACTTCTCTTCCTCCCCCTCTGTTACGTCCCTGGACGGCGTTTATCACCGTTGTACTAAGTCCGTGGAGTGGCCTCATTACCAGCCCTTACCTCTCTGGGGGTGGGCGAGGGGGGAAAGGCCTGCGTTCGATATAATGAGGGCCGGGGCAATACGTTTCTCGGCCTGTAACGAGATTTGTGGTGCACGGATTTGGAATAATGGAATTATGCCCATTGGCCATCTATCATTCAAGAGGGGGGCAAGCAAACTCTCGACTACTGCACGTTCCCCCTCCCCCTTTCGTAATTAGCGATAAGTAGTCGTCCGGCAACCGTTTCTGCTATCTTCAGCCCACGCTTCTTGTTGCAGGTGAACCCCCGAGTTTCGCCACTGAGTTTCGTTCGCTTCATGAAGTCGCATGGTGAATTGCCACTTTTAACATCTGATCAAGATGCTTTTCCGAGTGAAAGGGAATTGGAACTTGGCTTCTGAAAGACGATGTATGCGTTTCTAAAATACGTCCCTCATGTATTGACGGTTAATAAATAGAGTAGGAATGTGAGCTGGATTCATTAAGGTAAAAATCTCAAAAGCTAAAAAAAAAATTATGTGCTGTTAAATATTTAAAGCTTTTAATCCACTAAATAAGTTGAATTAAGACGCGCCATTTTATTTATTTAAAAGAAGCGTGTCTTCCCAGTCATCTGAGTGTCCTGGCTTCGAGTCCCGGTTTAGGCATGGCAGTTATTAAATCTGTTCTATCTGTGAGATGTGTGAATGTTACCCCCTGTAAAAAGAGGCTGTGCAAGCAAATGTGATGTACTTTAGGCCCTAGTTGGCGCCACTTCAAAAACAAGAGAAGCACTCTCGGCTTAAAATCGCTGATTGTGTCAGCGAGCTTGTCTATGACAAATGCAATTAGAATCAACAACGACATTTATTTAAAGGAATTGTTGCTGTCACAGATATTTTAGCTGGTAAAATGTCCCGAAACTTTAAAAGTAGTTTATGTGCATTTAATTAATTCAATATTAAATATTCAAAGCTTTTAATCCTCTAAATAAGATGAATTAAGATGCACCATTTTATTTATTTAAAAGTAGCGGGTCTTCCCAGTCATCTGGGTATCCCGGCTTCGAGTCCCGGTTCAGGCATGATCGTTATTCAATCTGTTCTATGAAATGTATGATTACTTCCCCTTGTAAAAAGAGGCTATGCACACAAATGTGATGCGCAAGTAGTTAAAACGTACTCTGGGCCCTAGTTGGCGCTACTGAAAACAGAAGGAGCACCCTCGGCTTTAAATTGCTGATTATGTCAGAAAGCTTGTCTATGGCAAATGGCATTAGAATCAACAACAACATTTATTTAAAGGAATTGTCACTGTCACAGATATTTTAGCTGGTAAAATGTCCCGAAATTCTAAAAGTGGTTTATGTGTTATTAATTATTTTAATGCAAAATATGAAAGAATTAAATTTAGCTTTTTTTTATTTCCAAGGATTTCTTTTTCACAAAATTCCCAAATGATAAAGTTTATAATTTTTTTCTCTCCAGTTTTGATTTGACTAGTTAAAAATATTTATTTATATGAAGATAAATGGAGTCAATTTATATTCACATTAAGAAAAATGAAATAATTTAATCCTTGATGATAAAATTTAATTCAAATTGGTTTGAATTGAACAGATTTTTTGAAATTATTTAGTTAGATGATATCTTCTGTTTCGGGAATTTGTTAACATTATCTAGTTAACATATAGTTTGTTTAACCTAGTATGCACAGTATGTTCAATTTAAAATCAACAAAATACTTGAGATGGAAATAAATGTTGCTAAGAGTGTTTATTTCTTGCAAATTTGAAAAGCGATAGTTCATTACCCGAATAACACGCGATAATTAAAAGGCTAATTTTGAATACATGACGCATCTTAAAAGAGATAAAATAATGATATCCCATTATCAGTTGATGTATAATTTATCAGCTGGCGTCCTAGCATAAGGGTAGTCGGTTTTCCCCGTATTCTGGGTGTCCTGGGTTCGAATCCCGGTTCAGACATGGTTGTTCTTCTGTGTTCTATCTGTAAGAAGAGTGAATGTGCCCCCCCCCCAGTAAAAAGGGGCTGTGCAAGCGAATGTGACGAGTGAGTAGCAAAAGTCACACTCTCGGCCCTATTCGATGCTACTTCAAAACAAGCTAAGCCCACTTCGGCTTAAAATCGCTGATGCACAGCCAGCTTGTTTCTAATGGCAAGTGCCATTAGAAACAATAACATAATATTTCATGTGAAGACGCCGTATTATTATTATACTAATTATGTTTAAATTTGCTAATAAAATTAATTTCATATTTATTTTTTAAAAATATTTTTTCAAATAAAATAACCTTTTTTTATTTCGTCCTGACTGATTAAAATTATTATTAATAAAACTTACAGTCGGAAAATTTCGAGACTGTGTTGTTATCAAGATTTAATATTTCTTCCATTAAAGCATAGTTTAAGTAGTTTGACGTTTACACTAATGGGAAAAATACAGTTTTCCTTTTCTCATATCCTAATAAAATAAAGAGAAAGTATTGTGATGGTCAAGCAATTCAAATTTTAGGTTTTGACAAATCTCCAAGTTTAATATCTCCCTGTGTCAGGAAAACACATTTCTGGAATTGTGTCATTCCATCTGTCAACAAGTTAACTCAAAAACACTTTGAACTAACCGCATAAAATTTGATAAATAGAATTAAAGCAAGATTAACATTTGGATATTTCCAAATTTGATTTGCATTTGTAATATTTAACAATTATTTCTATCTAATCCATTGGGCTATCCGAGTATAAGAACACGAAAACTACAAGACGTTAGGAGATATATAAATAAAATGTAGCCTAATCTTTAAGCTGTAGATCTGTATATGATTTTGAATAAAATCCCACATGATTAACTTTCAATACGTCTATGCTTTTAAATGCTTTTGAGAGGAATAATTCAAAAATATAATGACTTAAATGAATTAAATTCGGTGTGCGATCTTGAGATTAGAATTTTAATTCTAAGTCAAATTTTAGTTTCGATCGGCCGGAGAAACAAGAAACATAAAAAAAAAATTAATTCCCACTTAGGTTAATAAAGAAAAATTTTATTTCAGTTAATTTTTATTAAATAATTACAATTAATATAAATATGTATAGAAATATGACAGAGTCACAATATTAGGCAGCAAATTAAAAGCGAATTTTCTGGCAATGCTCCATTCTCCTTTCTATATAGCGTTCTCATGGTGTTCGAACTCGCAGCCCAAGGGAGGGGAATCCAACTCCATCCCAACCAGACCATCTCGGCCAAACGACTACAATTACTATAAATGTTTGATCAAACAATTATACAAGCATTGAACTTTCAACGGCATTTGAGGATCTAAAGCTAATTGTGGCAACGCAAAAGGCGTGATTTTTCTACATAAATTGGGGTGTGCAATACAGATTAGATGTTTCTAATTTTCAATATTCTGTATTATTTCAATTCGAAAGTACTTCAAAATGAATCTGAAAAATCGAATAATTAACAATGTTTGATTTTAAATGTATCGAGCATTATGAAAATAAACAAAATCGTTTAAAATAATCGGCCGAAAACATATTAAGCATGAACTCATTGGTGTTGGGAAAAAACAAACAGAATTCTTTACTTTATTGGCGATGGGAAATGAAGAATTGTGACAAAAAGGTTAGTTTTTAATTAATTAATAAAAAATAAATGAATCAATATTGGGAAAAACGGCATTAACATCAAATGTCATTTACTACAAGTTTTAAAAATTTTACTTGAACTTGAGTGGATAAATAAACAGTATTTTATTAACGATTGAAAATTTGTACAAGATGTATATATAGAGAGAGAGAGTGAGCTAATAGTAGGAATTGAAAAAGGCATTCAAAATGCATTCATTTCCGTGTGTTTGTGCATAAACCGCATATCATGGATGAGTCAGCAAATTTTTATACTTCTCAGCTATAATTCGCCAATGCCTTATCCACTGTCCACAATATTATACAGGAAATGAAGAATAATCCTTTATTACAAAGCAAGTGAGAAAGTTCTGGAAAGACCCTTCTTGCAGCTTAAGCTTTATGACGGTATTTTATTAACAGCGAACTTATCTAAAATTTTATGAACAATCGTGTTATCTTTTCTTATTCATATAATCACCCTTATCTTTGTCAGCTCCGAGTCATCCATTAGAAGAGGGTTACTCAGCGGTCCTTTAATAGGGGTTACTCGCTAGGGGATTATCGTCAGTGTTACTCAGCAAAGGGAAAAAATGTGTCCTTTTCCATTAAGTAATGTTATATGTGTCCAAAAATATTAGAGTTTGTAATATTATAAATATGTTTGATATTTATGTGATTTGGGGGTGGCATGGGGTATTGCAAACGTGCGACACGTGATAATTAATCATTGTCAATGTCACACACAAAAAAAATTAAATCTCCAGATAGACATAAAAATTTACAAATCTAAGGATATTATTTTGAATTTAGAGCATATTAACCGTTTGATTGCTGAAGAATACTTACCTTTACGAAGTAAATAGCGCTTCGCCGCACTCAAACGGTTAATAATGTAAATAAAGCGAAGGTATCAAATAAGAGAGTTATACGGAAAACCAGGAAGAAAAAAAATTTAAATTCGTTTTTCTGTGTGTTATTTTGTACGAGTCAGCAATTAATTTAAAAAATCTACATCTCCCCAAAGGAAAAGTTTCAAAATGTTAGTATTAGCTCCATTTACTTTTTAATTAAAAAAATACAGGCGTCCTGCCATAGGAGTAACGCGTCTTCCCTGGGCGTCCCAGTGCGAGATGATTTTTCTACTTCTGTGTTCTGCCTGTGAGGTATGTGAATGTATCTCCCTCCCCAGTCAAAAAAAAAAAAAAAAAAAAAAACTGTGCAAGTGAATTTTGCAAATGAAGTAGCTAAATTGTATTCTTGGCTTTAGTTGGTGCAACCAAAAAAGCAAGATACGCTCACTAGGCTTAAATCTCCGATGGATAACTAACGACTGGCTTGTAAAATAAATCACAACATAACAACGGTTAAAGAAAGGGTTAACTGGCCATAAATCACGACAGAACAAGAGTTAAAAAATATTTCAATAACCAAGCAACCAAAAAAAAATCAATACTTTTTCTCAAAACTAAAAAACACACACACACTCAAAAATTAGAATGAAATCTGCTATGCATATTTCAATGTATCATGTCAGAACATCATTTCTTGAAAGGCCTGACACCACGTGCTCGTGCGAGTTAAATAATATTTTTATTCATTTTAATTGTTTAACTGAATGAATCACTTTAGTAATACAAACGATCATAAAATTTTTTGTCTCGCTTTTATTGTTTACAAAAATATCACATTTCCTTTTTATTTCATTTCATATAATAACGTACTCAAAATGATATTTTTCTTGGTTCTATTTGCTGTAGTCATTAACTTATTTTTTTGTAATCAGAGCTTTTGTAAATGCAATGGCAATACATTATTAAAAGCTGATTTTTTTAGATACTCGAGTAGTTAAGAAAATTTATATTTTCGCCTATGGATTTTTGTTGAAGCGAAAAGCCTCACCCCAAAAACAATATTACGTGTTGACTTGATAAAAAAGACACCATTAGTATCTAATTGCATTAAAAAAACAATAACATATAATCACTACATTAAAAAATGTAACTCTGCATGACTGGAAGTGTCTTCCCGGTTTTGATGCAAAACTATGGGAGTTTGGTGGCTGCATTTCTGGGATCAATGGGTCACAGATTCGAGACATAAACCGATAGATTCGATTCTCTGTGTGCTCGAGTCCACTAAGTCACCTGCTGTCCTCTTCCCACATCAGTTGAAAATCTGCTTCGAATGCTCATGAAATTCCTGAATTTCCATGCAAGAAGATTGAATAACTTGATGCATTCATACATTACATTCCAAACAGCAGCTGCTCTAATGCTGAAGCTTAATTTTGTCATCATTACGCAAATATAAATTCTGACGGAGCATCGTTCTCCTAAAGGTGATGCTACTTATTTTTAAATCTCGCTCCGTCATAAATGAATCCTTTAGAATTTTATTCGACTTTTTTTTTATTTTATAGATCTTTTATTCACAGTTTTAAGTTTCTAAAGTGATGAATCATTATCTTTTGCAACAGAATTTCACAGTTTTTTGTTATGCATGCATTTTCAAGCATTAGACATTTTTTCCCATAAAACACTTATTTTTTTCTTTTGTACCCAGATAACATGCGTGTGTGTGACTGTTATGCGTATAAATAGTTCACTCTTTCATTCATATTTTTTACGTATTTTTTTTCTTTATATTTATTTAAATTTTGAACGCCAATTTGCCGTTTGTCATCATGTCATATCATTCCAAAACCAATATTCAACCAATGTGGGAAATTTAGTATTTGAGTACATCTATGTGTATTTGTATCCTATGCAATCTGCTTTAAATCTTCATATGCTAGACACCAATCAAAGGCTCACCGATCCTTCTTCTTCATTAACTATTTGCCGTTGGTCATCATGTCATATCATTCCAAAAGCAATATTCAACCAATGTGGGAAATTTAGTATTTGAGTACATCTATGTGTATTTGGATCCTATGCAATCTGCTTTAAATCTTTATATGCTAGACACCAATCAAAGGCTCACCGATCATTCTTCTTCCTTAACTAAGCATTTCCATAAAAAAAGAGAAAAAATGTGATAATATAAAACATTAGTTCACTAACAATTTTAGTGTTGAAAATTTCAGAGCTTATATATAATTTCTCCTTTTTTTCTACTCATAATAAAATAATGATGAAAATAAATAACTGTTTCATTATCCTCCCTCACCCCCATTTCATTCACATTTATCCCAAACTGATCAGAATCGACCTATACGCTAGAAAGTGAAATATAACGTGTTGTTGTAGTAGTGGTCATAGTTGTAGTAGTGGTATAGAGAATGTTAAATTCCTCGAGATGGAACATTTCTCTTCAACTGTGGTAGAAAAGTTTGAAGAAGTGTTATTGGCAGAGATATCAAATCATTATAATGACTTAAACCCATTAAAAAAAATAAAGATCTTTGATAAAAAAATAAAGAAGTTACATAAAATATCTTAATCAAATGAAATTTAATCAAACAGATTAAATTTATGGTTTACATAATTTAATTAAACAGGTTTATTTAATTTAATTAACCAACAATCACAGAGTAATGGCGAAACCATGTTAAAACGCTTCATAACAAGCGTTAACGAAATTTAGCTGCAGACGATTACAAAAAATAAGCAAACCAATGAGAGAAAAAAACATTAAATTTTTTTTAAAGAAACAATTTATCATAAGGCTCCTGATTTATAAGATACTATCTTTACCAACATAGCACTCAGATAAAAATCTTAATTTTGATATCAATTAACTTAACTCATTAATTCATAACGTTAGAATGAACTTGATGCATTATAAAGCAGGTAAACCCCCCTGACAATGGACTGTCTGAAAAATGAAAGAAAAAAAACTGATTGGAACAAGTCCAAACAACTCTGCATGAAGAAGAAAATTTGAAACTCTCCTTTACAATTACTTCAACATGCTGTTGTCTAGACGTTGGAAAAAAGTAAAACACAAACTGCCGAAACAATAACAAGAAAAGAAAATTACAGTTAGTGAAACATAAACTTCCGAACCAGTATATGCATTTATAGCAACGAAATCTTTAAATGTCCTATTTAAATCTTTCTTTTATTTTTTTTCGTCTTCTTTTTTTTTAAATATATTTTCTTAGTGCCATATCAAAAACACAGTGAGTGGTCCCCCTGAAA
>JAOUZG010009736.1:1993238-2011035 GCA_026289955.1 Argiope argentata
TGTGTGTGTGTGTGTGTGTGTGTGTGTGTGTGTGTGTGTGTGTGTAGGATATCCCATAGAAATATTTTAATTAACCAACATCTGCCTTCATCTTGTTTTGTCAACACCCGATGATATATGAAATCCAAAACAAGAGTTGTAATGGTTAGATCATTTCCCAGAGGACGATAAATTTTAATTAGTTTAGCATTCCAGAACAACGCCCTCTATCGGTCTTTTAAGTCTGTCCCAATTAATTTTGAGGCAGAGCCCCCACTAACTTTCGTAAAGAGAAGACGTCTGTCTTCACGCGTCAGCGATACCCGCAAAGCTCAGCGGATACGCGGTAATATATATTTTTAGTCATAATGTTTCCCTACCTCTAACGTCCTCCTAGAGGAAATAATCTAACTTTCTGATTATTAAATATCTCCATATTTTAATTCCTTTTAATATTTCCCTGTAAATACTCCCCCTGTAAATATTACCCTTTAACTCTAAATAAATTCTTTTATTTTTTCTAAAGAAGTCTCTTCCTCCTTCGTCTGTATTATTTTAATTTTGGTTTACAAACTAAACCATAAATATTAAAAAATCCCTACACATCGCGCCACTAAAACCCTGCTATCTGAAGAGTCTAATTTTTTTTCGAAGATTTATTTAGGCACACACACACACACACACATCTCTCTCTCTCTCTCTCTCTCTCTCTCTCTCTCTCTCTATATATATATATATATATATATATATATATATATATATATATATATATATAATTTAAAAGAGAGATATGCTATGTTTTAAAAATTGAACATGACATCGTGACATTGATCAATGCTTGTAAGTTATTGAGGTCATAGATTACTTAAAAGTTGAGAACCTTTGTTTAAAAGTATTCTTTAATAATAAAAAAAAGTGTGTAACTTATGAAGCTATTTGTTATTAACCCTTTTAATTTGCTGTAAACAAATTGTCAACATACTAGAGAGCGTGTTTTACAGGAAACGAGAATGTACTTTTAAATTCAAACTGAACGCAAATAAATAAATACGAAGAACGCCAAGCTCGGAACTTTTCATCGGGAAGGGTTTAAAAACCTCAATCTCAGACAGTTATGCTATTTTTAGAAGACGTAAATGATGTGATGAAAAATTTTCGCTTAACCCAGCAGCTCTCGAAAATTTATCATGCTAAAGACCTTTAACCACAAGATTCTCTAGTCCCAAAAGCGGCTGATTCATTTATGAAATTCATTTTCTAATTACGAAAGACAGCTGCTAGCAATGAAAGATTCAATTGTACTTTTTTGCATACATAAATCGTACTATAATTTATGTATGCATAGTGAAAGATCCATTTATACTTTCCTATAATGTTTATTTCATTGTATACGAATATTATAATAAATCCCATTATAATATTCGTATACAAAGATCTATATGTACTTTCACGAATACATAAATCATATTAAAATTCTTATATACATAGTATTGGATACATTTGTACCTTTCCGTATGCATAATTTATATTATAAATCTCGTATACACAGCGAAAGATTCATCTTTCTCGAATGCATAAATCATATTATAATTCTCGTTTACTCAGTGAGAGATTTTCTGTGCTTTTTCGTTTGCATAATTCATGCATGTATAGTGAAAGTCTCATTTATAATTTCTCGTATACATAAATCATATTATTATAATTCTAGTATACAAAGATTCATCTGCACTTTCACAAATACATAAATTGTATTATAATTCTCGTATACACAGTAAAAGATCTATTTGCAATTTCTCGTATTCATAAATTATTCTATATTCAAGGATGTACAGTGAAAGCTCCATTTATACTTTCTCGGATACACAAATCCCATTATAATTCTTGTATACGCAGTGAAAGATCCATTTACATTTTCTCATATACATAAATCATACTATAATTCAAATATGTACAGTGAAAGATCCATTTATACTTTCTCGTATACATAAATCATATTAATATAATTCTCGTATACAAAAATTCACTTACACTTTCTCGAAAACGTAAATCATATTAATATAATTCACGTATACAAAAATTCACTTACACTTTCTCGAAAACGTAAATCGTATTATAATTCTTGTATACGTAAAGATCCATCTTCACTTTCTCGTATACATAAATCATACTATAATTCAATTATGTACAGTGAAAGATCCGTTTATACTTTCACGTATACAGAAATCATATTATAATTTTCGGGTACAAAGATCCATCTACACTTTTCCGAATACATAAATCGTATTATAATTCTCATATACACAGTAATAGATTCATTTCTATTTTTTCGTATGCATAATTCATATCATAATTCATGTATGTATAGTGAACCATTCAATTGTATTTTCTCGTATACATAAATCATTAATAATTCTCGTACACACAAAGACTCAATTATACTTTCTCGAACACCTAAATCATATTATAATTATCATATACATGGTGAGAGATTATCTGTACTTTTTCGTGTGCATAATTCATATCATAATTCCTGTATACACAGTGAAAGATTCAATTATACTTTCTCGTATACATAAATCAAAAGTACAGATGTATCTTTGTATACGTTAATTACTATAATTCTCGCATACAAAGATCTACTTTCTCGAGATTCTCGCATATAAAGATTGCACTTTCTCGAACACCTAAATCATATTATAATTCTCATAAACACGTTGAGAGATTATCTGTATTTTTTAGTTTCCATAATTCATATCATAATCCATTTACGTACAGTAAAGATCCTTTTGTACTTTCTCGTATACATAAATCAAAAGGACAAATTTGTCTTTGTATACAAGAATTACTATAATTCTCGAATACAAGAATCCATCTGTACTTTCACGAATACATAAATCGTATTTTAATTCTCGTATACACAGTAAAAGATCCATTTGCAATTTCTCTTATACATAAATCATATTATTTTTACACATTAAGCTTACATTTGGCGATTTATCGCCAACTAAAGTTACAATTTGAGTTCAAAATTATTCATTCTCTGAATTTGTCCAAATAATTAATTTAAATCACTGGGCAGTGTTTAAAACGGTTTGAAACAATCACGAGACTATCAAATGACACATACGCCTATATTAAGAAAAAACGATGAGTATTTTTCCCCCATCTCAAAATCGGATGAGCTCCAAAATTTGTTTGCTAGTTGGTAAAATTAAAAATTAAATTAAAAAATTATATATATGACCTAAATTAATTAAGACAAATAATGACATAAAATAATAACGTTCTCAGATCGTTGATTCCATTGTTTTTGTTTTGATATTATAGCTTTGTTTACAATTTTTTATGAAATCCAATTTAAAAATGAAAACAACCTGCTCATCAATTACTATTGCCTAATACTAGATTATCGTTAGACTAACTCGATTGCTTAAATACAATTTATGTAAAATAACTGCAAAAGCAAATATATTTTTTAGCCTTGTCTTAAAAGTCTTACAGAACAGAAGAGAAATTTAGTTATTTCGGAAAAAAAATTTGCGAATATAATTCAGAGTAATTTTAACTGCACAAAAGCATGTTATGGAAATGTGCTAACAAACGAATACTCAGTTATACTACAAACGAAAATGGTTATAATCCTTCCGAAATACTACAAACGAAATATGCTTATAAACTTACACTCCTGAACTCTTTTAAAAAAGAAGCATTAATAACCCGAAGAATAGCAATACAATTCTATTTTTCTGTCATCTAACAAAATTATTATTAATAATTTATTTTAGCAAAAAAAAATATTGCAAGGAAAGAGCATCACAGCAATGATTATTTTTAAAAAAGAATAATGGAAATACAAACTTTTTTTAGTAAAATACTTGTGATTCGGATGGCAACGGTAATATAAATTCGAAAATCTAAATGGTATAAAAATTTAAAGTTATAAAATACTGCCGTTAAATACATCTCGTGTTGCTTCGTTTCTTATAAATTTATCATTAGTTATTTCATGTTAAAAGCAGCAATTTAATTTTTTTTAAATGAAGAAAAGAAAAATTTGATCTCGGAATATTCGGAATGAAATTTGATTCCATAAAACTGTGATTTTTTCTTAAATTTTTTTATAGCCCATTAGTCTAATAGAAACATTTTTCTGTAAAATATGAATTTTCTTTCCATTTTTTTCAAATGAGTCAAAGCAAGGCAGTTGACCAGAATAGAAAAAAAAACATTCCTTATTCCCTTAGTAGGACGTGTCGATATTTTGCTCGCTATTACTAATTTTGTCTCGTTATATTTTTACACTCTAACCCACTATAAACACATTAGAAACCACTTACTTCGGGGAGATAAAAAAATAACCGGTAATTCGTAATGGCGTGCGTTTAAAACTACCTAAAAATAAAACATTAATACAAAAGGACAATAACAGCTGTTCCTCAGACGATCTTTTTGGGCACTGACTGTATTTGTTTTCCACAAATGATTTATTTTGCTAGACAAATGTATTACATTGCATTTAAAATGAAGTGCTGTGTAAGAGTAGAGACTCTGTAAAGAAAACAAAAGAAAAAAAAGTATTGGGTTTGTATTTCGTCCTTGCCCTTCCGTTTTTCCAAACAACTCAGATGCATGCTGCTCTCTTTGTTCTAAAATTAGAAGCTGCATAAAGAGAGAGTTAAAAAGAGTGAAAACGGAACCATGAAAGTTGCTCCAGTTAAGTAAGAAATCAACTACCGTGAAATTTCCAACAGACATGAAAATGGGAAAGCACACACTCACAACTGTCCCCCAAACATATTTCTAAATTGGAAAGATATCGTATACGTTTCTATTGTTAAATAACCAACGTTCAAGAAATGAATTTAAACCAACGCTCCAGAAACGAATTTAAACCAACTCTCAAGAAAATTATTAACTTTTATAGAAAAAATTCTAAAACTCCTTTACATAATTGCTACAGTGAAGAATATTCTTATTTCTGATCAACATAAACAAAATTAAACAATGGATTGAGAAGCCTTGTAACATTGCACCAAGACTAAAAACGGAGAAAAATCAAGATAATACAAGAATTTCAATAGCTTATAAGATGTTTTTTAGTATGGTTATGTTTGCAGATTGAAAAATCTGACATATTTATTTCTTAAATATTAAGAAGACACTGAGAAAATTCTTTATTTTAATTAAATTTTTAATTAAAGACTAAATAAAATATAAACTTTTGTTTCAATATCCGATACTATCAGGCAAAAATTATATGCCACTTTAAAATTCGAAATACCAACATTTCACTGATACCAAATTTATTTTTTTTAATATATTTACTCTCATTTTAACATTTTTAAAAATATGTTTAGAAGCATGTTACACAACAATATTTTACATTTCTTTACAGTATTTTTACCTGATTTTACTGGGTTTATGCCATTATACATTGAAATGGATTTTAGTTTACGTGTAACTTATTATTAATACATAATTTTAAAAATTTAGTTTTTATTTTAATAAAATTTTTAATTAAAAATATCATTTTTTTCAGAATTTTATACCGCTTTACAATTCAAAATATAAACCTTTTAGTGATACCAAGTTTATTTTCTTGCTAGATATATTCCCTCTCATTTTATTGATTTTTAATTATGTTTTATAAATATATTATGTAACAATACTTTTCATTTCTTTAGAATGTATTTACCGGATTTTACTGAATGTATAATAGCGTGCGCGACATTATTATTTTTTTTTTGCGCTTATAATGTATCCTTGTTAAGAGCAAAATTTAAAAATGACGACGGACAAATTAAGCCTGCAACATCATTATGCTGCTTTATTTCGGATTAAAAGCTCAAATCCTTTTCAAATTTCAGTATTTGAAAATAAGTATATATATGTAGAAAAAGATTTTATTCTTACGATATAATGTTAAAATATCTCTAATTCAATTAATTGTCTAACTTCTCTGAATATCATTTTTCTTGCGACTGTCAGTAATACTAAATTTAGTAACTTTATTCACCTTTTTACGAGGTTATAGTAAAAATTCTTTCTTACCTAAATAAGTTTAAAAAAATCACAAAAAATAGAACTTTAATTAGTTTTATTTAAATTTTATAATTTTTAACCACATGTACACAGACATTAAGAGCCATGTGTAAGTGAAATTCCTCAAAAGTGTCTCACACTTAAAATTTTCATATTTCGAGTGGAGAATTTAAATTTCAAAAACTTTAATGTGAAATAGGATTTAAAAATTTATCTTAGTATAATTATTTACAAAGCACTTCAAAATAAAAAAGATAATGTTTGTTAAAGTATACTTTACTGAATAATTAATAATGATTCATTTAGGAAATGGCAAATGAAGACATTCATTAAAAATGATATTAACTAACTCCGAACTCTATAAAACCATAGGTTTTCAGGTTCACGACCCGATTCCACTGAATAATTATTGTCAGGGGGGGGGTCTGTGACACGTTAACACCGACAGGGCCAAACGTCCTCCCGTTGGTGTGGGATGGCGCAGAGAGGGGGGTGCCAGCTCAGGTGTGGTCATACAACGGGACGTTAATATAACTAAACTAAACTGAATTCTTTAATAAAATAAAGAGCAAAAAAATTGGTTAAATATTTAAAAAAATTTAAATGGTAAAAAAATGGAATTTTTCAGAAAAAAAAAAGATAATAAATGGAATACGGTGAATTACTTCATATCTCCTTCGTAATATTTTACACAAGGAGACTTGAAATCTCTAATAAATTTTTTAAGCATAATTAAGCAAAGGAGACCTCATTTTCTTTCTTACAAGGCTGACCATTAAACAGAAAGCAACAACGGATATACTCTTGTATACTCAAATAATCAATTTTAAACGGTATCTCGTTTGTTAATAGATGAACTTTGATTCAAATGGTGTTTTTTCATCCATAGAACTCTGAGATTGCCGTGGTTGAACTTTCTGGAAGTCAATGCAAATCTGGTAAAAAAAAATTTTTTTAACCGTCAAAGCAAATATCTAGTAACGTAACCAGATAATGCCCATCTAAATGAGCATTTTTACACTTCATGAGCAGAAAACGTTAGTTGGATCGACATTTATAACCTAATGGGAATTTAATTAAGAAGAATTTTCCAGTTACGCACTCACTTTTACATTAATGACTAAATATAATTATCCAGTACTTAAAATGCCAGATGTGTTCACATTTACATGGTTAAAATCTGCCATAATAATTTCGCATGAAGTTATTCCGCTTTTATTTAGACATGTTTTTACACTTTTGAATATTTACAGCATACATTCCACCAATTTTACGACAAACGTGTATAAAATAAAAACTGTCTTGAAATTATACAGTAATAATATTATATTGCATTAAAACAAAAGGAAAGCAAAATTACAAGGAAAATATTCCGAATAGGAAGGATTGAAATGGGAAAAGTACAATTTATTACAATGCATCTTTAAAAACGCAGAAACATGTTTATGAATTTTCAATTTAAAATAATTTATGTCTCAGTTTAAAATATAAACATTAATTTTTATAGAATACCGATAAATTTATCTTGAACTGAAAATCTGCACTTAAGGTGACCAGGGACCTTTAAAATGATTTTTTGCCATTTTCCCCTTAGTAATTTGAAATTTTACAAGCGTTAAGAGTAACACTATAGGAGATGACACACAAAATTTTAAAGCATTATATTATGAGTTAGGGGTTTTTAAACTATGTATTAGTTAAAGGGTTTTAAACTATTTATGAGTTAGGGGGTTAATATAATATAATATTAGCCATAAATAGCGTTAATGAAAAATGTTCCAGGCGCTCCAAATTTGTTCGAAAGCGCTCCAATTTTTATTATTACTTACTCTAACACTTTTGAAGCAAAACTTGGGATTCATCTTGAAGTTTGAGTGCGAAATATTAAAATTAACCAATATAATAACTCAAAATTGCTTAAACTTTTTTAAAAAAAATTATCAATAATTTTGATATTTCCTACTCAAACTTCAAGATTAATCCCAAGTTTTGTTTTGAAAGTGTTAGAGTAAGTAATAATAAAAATTGGAGCGCTTTCGAACAAATTTGGAGCGCCTGGAACATTTTTCATTAACGTTATTCATGGCTAATATTATACTATATTAATCCCCCTAATTCATAAATAAATTAATACAATGCTTTAAAATTTTGTGTGTCATCTTCTATAGTTTTACTCTTAATTCCTGTAAAATTTCAAGTTTCTAAGGTGTAAATTGCAAAAAGTCATTTTAAAGGGACCTGGTCGCCTTAATGGATCTGAAATAAGGGTTGACCTTCTGAATCAACCTTAACCCCTTTCTTTTATAAAGTATAAATATTATTTTACATTATAAAGTAATTTATCTTTATGAATTATAAAAGTGTTATTTCCTTAAAGGATATACAGCTTTCTCATTTATTTCTTTAGGCAACGCCTTAGTGATGATAACATTTAAAAAGGCATAAAGTCACTTTACCAAGTCATTGAAAAGAAAACAGATATATCATAGAAAACACTTTGCACACATGGTCATTTTTTAAATTTTATCTTACGTTTCGTATACAGTAAAAACTGTGGACAGAGACATCCGATAATAGAAATTAAATGCAATCAAGCTGCCATCCTCAAAATTTTCAAGCATCTTCCGCCCTAAAAAAAAGAGCTTCTTAGTCAAGTAACAGCTATTATCAGATAAAATTACACAGTAAAAAGCTAGTCGTTAACATTTTACGGTCCACATACAACAACAAGTCATCCTATGATATAACGCTTCAGCAAAGTCCTGATGACAACATAACTCCCATGTTTGGACTGGTATAAGTCCAAATTACCCATAAGTTTGGAGGGAGAAAGCTCTGGTAAAAAAATGGCGCGTCAACAGGTTGAGGACTTACTTAGGATAACATCTCCAGGGTTTATTTTTGAAATCTCCGCGAAAAGATATTTCTGTAGACGTTCGAAAGAGGAGACAGTGTTGAGAGTACCTTTTTGGTATCTTTTCATTTTTCTCTGGAGCTTAGGGGGGTAGATGTGACAAGATAAAGCAGAAGGAATTGTCGTCGGAAGAACAGACCTCACCGGTAGTTCTGAAAGATGTCCCGGCTTGTACCACTTTTTCATTCCCCCCCAAGATAGATTGGGAGACACTTTTCTCTAATCGTAGGTCAATAAATCTATTCGAAGTTTACAAGATTTGTGAGTAAAAATATATTGGTTTCTCTTTCGCTTCCGGCTTTTCGTATCACCCTCTAAAAAATGATTCCAATATTTTAGAAGTTTCGCATTATCTTGCTCATAAGTAGTGTTTTTTTGGTGTGAATAATTGCTTTCACGAATTTGTAAGTTTTGGATTAACGTTTCGAACTCTATCCCTTCTGAAACAGTTCCAAATTAAAATGGCACTAAAATTTTTGTTAACATGGTTACAACGTTAAAAACGAGGTGTTTATTTTTTTTAGGATTATTTAATGAAAATAGGCTAAAACAAATTAGAAAGCTATCCTTATTTAAAATACATCTCTGTGCAGTTTTATCATTAAATATATTGAATTACATATATTTTGAATATTTAAATTTTTTATTAAGTTAATTTTCTTGATCGAGCTTTAAATAATGCACAAAAATGTATGTAGATGTTTTTTTTAGACTGGATTTCAATTTGAAAAAAAATCGTAATTTAATCGTCATCGTTGAAAGAAATCGCAATTAAGGAGCTCTTTTGTTAGCCTTTTTTTTGTTTGTTTAATAAATTTTTTACTAAAATCATTTTGATCTTTACGAAGATAAAAACACCAGTTGAGTCCGTATCGAAATTAAGATTTATCATTTTTTCAAACTTCTTACTTTGTTAAATTTCTTTTTGTAAAAGAGAATATGTTTTATTAATTTAATTGATTACACTAAAAGTAACTAAAAGCTTATTTTTACTTTAGAAATTCCTTTAATTAATTAATCTTTCGATAAATTCTACAATGACCTAAAATAATTTTAATTTTTAAAATTTCTTTTATTAAAATTTTTTTGGATAATTTCCGCTTATTTTAGCTAAAAGTAAAGGAATTCTACAGATTCGAAAAATAATTCAACAGGGAAAGAATTTAATTACACATATTCTAATATATTTTGCATCTATTTTTTAAAACCAAAATGTATAGTTATTAAGAGAATTCTAGTACTCTTCTCTCATGCTTTAAGCCATGTGAAGTTGTTTATAAAGCAGCCATTTTTAAAAGTTTTAACACCTGCATTTGCAAACGACTATGAAAATGAAGCAGTAAACGCAGACGATTCAGTGTTGAAACAAGCAACAAACTGTCAACAAAAGGTCGCACTGTGTGACAATAAAATAGTTTCTGAGCCGATTCCAAACATTCTTAATTGCAACGAGTTAAAAGTTTTCAACACTTAGGTATAAAAACAAGAATTCACGAGGTGTTTCTCCATTGTTCTTCTCTCGTAGAAGTGTGAAGAAATCTAATGGTGACAACAAATCATTAAATGTTCTATTCTTTTGAAAGTTTTTTCTATGTGTCACTAAAATACTATATAATTAAACTGTTACTTGTTAGAAACGACAAAGAATTTTATTTTCTATAGATTAGAGTAGATAATTTCAAATATCTTTATTTCAAATTTTAATTCCGTGTGAAATGTACCCAATCAGTCAATGGAAACAGTTGATTAAAATTAATTAATTTAAATAATTATTTTAATTAAATCATTTTAAAATGTATGCAGCGAATTTAAACCTAAAAGAATCAAAATAAGAAAGTACACATAAAAAGATTATATAATTATACTTTTATTTGCTAGAAACGACAAAGAATTTTATTTTCCATAGATTAGATAAGAAAATTTTAAGTATCTTATTTTCAAATTTTAATTCCGTGCGAAATGTATCAAATCAACCAATGGAAAAAGTTGATTAAAATTAATTAATTTGAATACATTCTAATTAAATCATTTAAAAAATCATGCAACGAATTTAAACTTAAAAGAAACAAAATAAGGAAGTAAATATGAAAAGATAAAACTATTAATATTTTTAAGATAATTTTTCCTTTGTAATATTTGTTGAACTGAGTTCTTTTCTACATTTAGCAAAGTGAGTAGACGGATAAAGTAGGGTCATTAAGCCTAAAATATAAGATAGATTTTCTGCTAATGGAATGAAAATAAATCAAAATTATGACGTCAAAATAAACCACAAGCAAAAAGCCAGCAACAAAAATATTTTTGTATATTTCTAGAACTTTTTATAATACTAGTGGACAAAATTTGCTTGGCTGCACCAGATTTAGTCATTTTTAATACAAATATTTTTAGTGAAATGCTTACATCGAATGGGAAAATGCCGATTTAAATAAAATTAGGTTTTGTTTCAGTTTCGGTAAAACCTGTTTCAAAAATCTAAAATTATTCGGTTGCATCGGTATTAGACAAGTTGAAAACGATTTTTTTATATTCATTTTGTAGAACTTTTCAATTTAGAGGCAAACTCAACAATAATTATTACTCTCCCTGATTCAAAATAAATTTATGATATAAGTTAATATTAAAAAGTTTACAAACAAAAAACAATTTTGAAAATTTTCTCTCTCAATGAAAATGTAAGTACTATGAAATGTTCACCTCTGATATTGAAGTATCTAAAGACATTTTAATGTATTTGAAATATTCTTTTAATAATAAAACGCGCCCTTGTTTTTGTTTTTAATCTGTAAATTCCGAATAATTTAATGTACTCGGCATTTTTTTTTTTTTGCTTAAAAAACACGAAGAATTTTGCATTAATAAATAAACATCACAGACAGCGTAATAAGAAAATAAATATCAACTTATTAAAAAAAAGAAACAACAAAATTTCTATCATAAATTGGCTTCAACAGATTGAAAATATGGGTGTTTTAAAGTAACGCTAAAATCCGTCTTCAATGACTGATTTTACTTTTAAATTTTATGGCATTTTTCATTGCAAAACAAAAACAGGCCATTTGCGAGAAAAATTTGTTCAATTCTGTACCATCTATCGAAAGATAGATGATGTATATATAAATAGAAAAATGTTTCAAAATGACAAAAAAAGAAATATTATTTATCCTATATACACATTATAATGTATACAAATTTATTTCAAATTGCTTACAAATTCTTATCCATCTATCTTATTCTCACCAAAAAAGGCCAACACATACCTGAAGTCGAAATTTTGTTATTGTATTTGTTAACAAATAATAAACTTTACAAAAACTTGAAAATATAAATTTAATTTATTTTGGAAATTTATATTAAATCGACTCTTGGCAATATAAGAAATGACAAAAAATACATTGCCGAAATATTTCATGTCAAAATTATATTTCTGGAAATATTCGAACTTCATGCAAGTAATTTCATTCAGAAAAAGATTAAAATTTTTAAATAAGGAATTTGATAACAAACAAATTAGCCCGCTTTTGTTTTAAAATCCAATATTGCTTATAACAATTTTGATTCTTTATCAGAACAAAAAAACCAAAATTCATTGTTCGAGTTTGTTTAATAGAGCATGTATCGATATTTGATAAATCGACAAAATCTTTATGAAGCTAAATGATTTGCACCAAAAATAACAATTAATAATCATACAAATTGAGAAAGAGTTTTCAACTATCAAAGACGTACATTTAGAGGGATTTATTAATTAATGCATAAAATTTTCTTATCATTCTTAAAAACGTTATTTAAAATATCGATTTTTTTAAAGAGAACTTTTTGACAGATTAAATTTATCGTGAGCTGTTAATAATCATTTTTCCTTCAATTCATCAATGAGAATAAATTTTTAAAAAATGCAAACGATTCTTTATAAAATATTATCAACTGCTACCCCCCCCCCTCCTGCTTCCCAACAGGGCTAGCATCTATTTGTTCAAACCAAATTAATTACTACGTTAAAGAATTTCGATTATAAAAAAACTAATTTAAAGTTAGGAATTTGGTGTAATTATGTTTTTAAAAAAAACAAAAAAATTGAATTCATCTTTAGAATTTGGCTGCATTTAATTAACTATGGAAGAAACATAGATAATTTTGTTTCCTTTGGGTTTTTTTTTTTTTACATACAATGAATGATATATGATTAAAGACTTTTTAGATCGTTAAAACCTTTCGTTTGCTCTTCGTATAATAATATTTTAAAGTTAAAAATATTTAACAGAAAAAAAAATTTCGCCGAAAATCAGTAAATAAATTATATTTTTTATGATTATTGAATATTATTTCATTTAAAATATTCAAACTTAAAATTTTTTTTTCTAGAAACATAAAAATAGTCACCATTTATTGCTATATAATTTTAAGCTAAAAATAATATTTTTTTTAATTACGATTAAGACATATCAAATATATTTTAGCGTAAATGAAAATTATAAGATTTCCATTTAAAATATTAATAGTTGCAAAATTTTCTAGAACTCTTGAATTTATTGGGGTTTTTTTTTGTGAAATCCTTTCTTTCTGCTGTTGATATGATGACACTTTAAAAATAAAAACATTGAAGAGGTTTACAAATGTATTTTATGAGTCGTCTGCTAGAAAGTCTCGTTTAAACGAATGAGTAATTTCTTTAATAGAATTTAAATGAGCCAAACGATTCTAAATAGCATTGTTCATTGCCAGTAAATAAACAATTCCTTGATGAATTCAGAGTATATATCATTAAAAAGATGGAATAAATTATACAAATAAATTCTTTTCTCTTTCTGTCCAGAATATTCTGTAATGTGGGAGATTTATTCGTTGCCTGTGCAAAAGGCCAACAACTGAAAAGCAAACGATTGTCTGGGTTTCCCAAAAAGTAACATCACATAAAGGCCAATTGTTGTCGTTGTTGTTGATGATATGATGACACTTTAAAGATAAAAATATTGCAGAAGTTTACAAACGTATTTTATGCGTCGTCTGCTAGAAAGTTTCTTTTAAGCGAATGAGTAATTTCTTTAATAGAATTTAAATGAGCCAAACGATTCTAAATAGCATTGTTTATAGCCAGCAAATAAACAATTCCTTGATAGATTCAGAATATGTATTATTAAAATGATGGAATAAATTATACAAATAACGTTCTTTTTTTTCCTGTCCAAAATATTCTGTAATGTGAGCGATTTATTCGTTGCCTGTGCAAAAGGCCAACAACTAAAAAGCAAACGATTGTCTGGGTTTCCCAAAAAGTAACAACACATAAAGGCCAATTTAGGCATCCAGACGTAATCGTCTTCTCAACTCTGGAGTCAGTAAAAGCTAGAAAATAAAATAGGGCCTAATTGATTCCGAATGGGTCTCATTTATCTGGACTCCCGGGTTCTCCACACAGGTAATGCTTTTAGCTCCACGATTGACGAATGGGCAGTCGGCACCTTTGTGACGGCGCACTTAGAACCTGAAGGAGGGTGAGGTTATCCGTCCGGCGTTGAGGGGACCCTGATAGGCACAGCATGGCAAACAGCACTTCATCCTGTCGACGACCCCTCTCTCAAGAATGGCATGCATTTGCCGGTGATTTAGTATTTGAAAATGTCTAGAACCGGAAAGCGGTTAACTTGAAAGAAAAAGCGGCGATTAATCTGAAAAGGCTCACGAATAATCTTGCGATTTAGCTTCAGTTGCAGATTTTTCTTCATTTCTGTCTAGAATATTCAATAACTCGTTAGCATGGCCTAAGATGGACGCAGAAAAAAGGGGCAAAGTAAAAAAAAATAACTAAGGCAATATTATAATAATAATCATAAACAGTGACGTAGCATTACAATGGAGATCTAACTATCAAGTATACATTTTGAGGTACACCTGTTTCCATAAAATATTTTATTACAATAAAATCAATATAATCAAAAAATCTAATGTTGTGAAAGCCTTCAATTTTAAAAGTCGGTTATAAATAATTAAATATAGATATTGGGAAATTAGTTCTATTTTCCAAATTGTGGTACAATGCTCAATAATGAATCTGAAATCCATATAATGTTGCTTGTTTTCTGACTGTATAACAGCGTTTATATAACATATTTTGTTGTTGTCATTTTTTATCATGTCAGGACATGATGTTGTTTTTAGGATGAAGTTTTTGGCGTCAACAAAAATTCGTAGGCGAAAAATGAAAATTTTATTATCTGCACAAGTATTTCAAAAGAATAAGCTTTTAATAACATGTTGCCCTTGCATTTACAAAAGCTCTGATTTTAAAAAATAAATTAATTACTACAGCAAATAAAACCTAGAAAAATATCATTTTGAACACGCGATTATATGAAATGAAATAAACAGGAAATGTGATATTTTTTTAAAACAACAAATGCGGGACAAAGTTTTTTGGATCGTTTGCTATACTAAAGTGACTCATTCGATGAAACCATTAAAATGAATAAAAATATAATTTAACTTGCAGGAGCACGTGGTGCCGTTCAAGAAATTAAGTTCTGATATGATACACTGAAATATGCATGGCAGATTTCATTTTTAATCTTTTTCTTCAATTCAATTGAGTAATTCATTGTCAATTCAATAGCATCATATTCTTTATAGAAAAAAAAGCTGGATTTTTTAGGGGAGAGTTTTCTAGAAAACAAAAACACTTTTCAAAAATTAAAACATGTCTATTTTTTTATATTAAGAATTATTACATATTTATAATCCAAGATCCAAGACACCTATTTTAGTCATAGAGCAATTAAAACTAACAGTAAAAAATCAGAGCTTCCGGGTAGTAAGTAACATCAGGTGACTCTAGTTTAGAGCAGTATTTCTGGAACTATTAAAATCTTGTACCACACGAATAGTACATTCCCATATTTACTAAAAGTGCTATATAACAATATTTTACAATAAATTTGATTATTAATTTAAATAAAATTTGCAAAAGTTGTAACACTTAAAATAATATATTATCAATAACAGAAATATCATGGTTTGAAAACTCCGGGTTTATGTGTCTCTCAAATTTGATTGGTTTCTTAAATTTTCTTTTATAATTTAACAAGCACACACGCTAAACTTAATATTGAAATTATTTCCAAAAAGAACAAATATTCATTATCATTTATAACATTAATCAGGAAGGCTTTCTGGCACAGAGGTAGCGCATCTTCTTCATGTTCTGGGGGTCCCGGGTTCGAGTCCCGATTTGGGCATGGTTGTTCTTCTGTGTGCTGTCTGTGAGATGCGTGACTGTGCCCCCCTGTAAAAAGGGGCTGTGCAAGAAAATGTGGTGAGTGTGAAGCTAAGTCGTACTCTTGGCCCTAGTTGGCGCTACTTCAAAAACAAGATGCGCTCCTTTCGGCTTAAATCTGCTGCTGTATCAGTGGGGGGCTTGTCCATGGCCAAGATCCATAAGCAACAACAACACAATTCTAATCAGAAGATAATCAAGTGGTATTTATGAAATTCTTGCTAATTAATTGGAATTGAAAACTGTACTAGTTAATCCGTGAAGTACGATTACCTTGTATTAAGGCAGGAATTTTTCTCCCTTCAATACTTTGAGTAGCTAAAAAATGTAATTTAATAACTCCAATTATGGCTAAAAATCCCATTCCGCATACGTCACGTTTTAGACATCGTATAATGATGAAAGTGTATGAATTGCAATAATTAAATAGTTACTATTAACACTCATATTTAATTGGTGATGGTGTCGTGTCGTGTCAGCTTTTTACCACGGAAAGAGTGGTGCAGTAGCTTCTGAGGGTATGGACCCCGGAGCATTCGAGGGCAGAAGTCTGACTTCTAGCTCATATGAGGATGAAACCCACACCCACACGCATGAACAGTCCCTTTTAACCGGGGAAAACATTTACACATCTCACAGATAGAACAAAGAAGAACAACCAAGCCCGAACCCGGGACTCGCAGAACACGAGGAAGACGCGCTGTCTCTGCGCCAGAAAGCCGGCAAATAGATTTAATTGATACATATAATGAAGAGTGTTCTAAAGAAGAAAACTGTTAACAGAAAAAATTTCGCTTCTTTCGCTTTCATGTAAACTAAAAACCAATATCTGTAATATTTGAAGTTCTTTTCACAAAGAGATTTTTTTTACCGATTTGTTAGGAATTTAGGAATCCCAACGAATATCGATTTATGGGTATTCGTAGTTTCTTACCGACCAATACGTTAAAGCTAGTAATAATAATCAAATATAATTTTTGTTTCTTGATACAAACAACTGCAGCAAAAGTGTGAAACTCAAGGTTCATAACTAATATATTTGTATCACAAATATAAACTTAAATAGGTATGTTTAAAAATATAATATGTCATATAGATGTTATAAAACTTATAAATATAAATAGTATGTAATATAAATATAAATAGGTAAGTTTATCACATAAATATTTAGCACAATTTTTTTTCTTCTAAATTCTTAGATCTTTTTTTAACCTTCTCAGATCTCAAAATTCGTAACTGAACACAATTATTAATTCTGAATCAATTCATTTTTTCAAAATAGTAACTCTATCTACTAATTATCTTGTTTTATTTCATGCAATGTATTCCAAATAAATTCAAGTATTTATAATTTTTTTTTGCACCTTTGTATAAGATTAGGTTTTGTTCATTTGACTTGAACAGACATTTCGGTTTGACATCCTTGTAACACGACTATTATAGTTTTTCGCATTTATTAATGAAGTGGAATACTAGTACTAGTGCGTTCGGGAAGTGGGATACTGGTACTAGTTTGTTGAGGAAGTGGGATACTAGTACTAGTGCGTTGAGGAAGTGGGATACTAGCACTAGTGTATTAAGGAAGTAGGATA
>JAOUZG010009736.1:2017574-2027723 GCA_026289955.1 Argiope argentata
AACTAAAATAATTTATTAAAATATTTACTATTAGTACATAATTACAATGAAAATAAGTCGAGTGCTACCAAAGAAATGACAGTTTCGTTTAATGATACAGTAATAGTTAGGATTAAGTACTAATATTTCATATGATGGAAACGGAATTCTATATAATAATATTATTCGATGAAACAAAACGAATGGAGACACCTAATGATAAAAACCAACCCCTGTCTCACATCAAGCGATGTTGGGAACTCATGCAGACACTAAAATAAGCCGCCAATGCATTATGGGAAAAAGAGAGGAGGGCGGTACAAATACACACAGGGCGATAGTTGTCTAGACAAAAATGCTGGGGAAAACATTTTTGCGGTTTGAAAAAGTAATTACAGAATGTAAAAATTACTATCTTTATAAAAATGTGAGGGCGGAAATTTTACAAGGGCAAGAAGAATAAAAAGAAATAAGTGAAAAATCTTTAAATTTGTTAGTCATTTAGACTTTCAAAAAAAAAAAAAAGAATGATTGACTTCTATATGTCTTAATTGACTAATTCACATAAAGGTATTACAGATAAAATGGAGTTAAAAAAGACTGCGTCTAAATGTTGTATAACTGAATTCTGTTAACAAAAGTTTATACAATTCAGCAAAAGATAAAAATCCACAAACGTTTTTTTTTATCATCTTGTATTTGATTTGGTAATTTTGATACTCTTCTACGATAAATAGGCAAAATATTATCTATTACTTTTCGTCTTCTTAAAATTAAAAAATAATCTATTCTTTAATACGAGTTTTATTACAATTCAGGCCATCTTCATCTGATATCCTCAAATTAAAAAAAAATTATTATTACATTTGCCACAACATAAGCAATAATAATAATAAAAAAAAGAAAAATGAAATCTGCGATAGCAAAAAACAAGTTTGAATTTGAATTTGAAAGAAATAAGGTATTGATATTTATAGCAACAATGGCTGTTATCCCCGGTTTCAACAAAATATAAATTAAACACAAGAGAGCGCGCACGCACTAAAACAAATTGAAGTTTCAGTCAGTTAACAGTTAATGAAGTCTGTTCAATCAGTTGAATGAAGCTGCAGTGAGTCCGCTGATGAGATTTAGAACATATTTCCAGAAGTTCCAATGGAAAGAAGAGGTACAAAAAGTCAGAGCAATTTAATGTGGTAAAAAAAATTAGTAGATGTTGAAATGCTGATGAGATTTAGAACATTTCCAGAAGTTCCAATGGAAAGAAGAGGAACAGAAAGTCAGAGCAATTTAATGTGGAAAAAAAAATTAGTAGATGTTGAAATGCTTCAACGCTTGAAGAGAAACTTGAAGATTGGCCTTGTTTGCAATTATTTTATCCAGAACATTTTTGAAAAAAAAAAAGTTATAATATGAGAACATTATTATTTTTTAAGTCATTATTTGTCTTAATTTATTTAAGTCAACTTTTTAAAAACGCATCTGCTTTCAAAGAAGCCTACATAATAATAATGCAATACTAGTAAAAGCAGGTCAAATATTTAAAAATGCATCTGCTTTCAAAGTAGCATACATAATAATAATGCAATACTGGTAAAAGCAGATAAAAATATTTTTTTTTTTTGCTCGTAAATTTCGGAACCATCAAAACCATTTTAACGAAAACAACATCGTGTTCTAACATGATAATAAATGTGTTTAATGTTTTCATTGAGTTGTGTACAAAAATTAAAAAAAAAAAAGTTTGCTAGCATAGAAATAAAAAAAAAAAAACATGGATTATTTTGTTTATTTAACGTGAATGACAGAGTGCATGTAAAAAAAATCATGTCTTTGTGCAATAGCATTTCCGTAAGCCACTTCTTTAGTGTAGCTGTCATTCTTTTGTAAGACCACTTTTAATTGGCAGGAAATTTTTGGCAATGAGACAATGCTAAAATAACCTTCAGAAATGACAACTTGAACCCATCTAGGCATAGTCTCAGATCAATTTCAATAAAAAAAAATATTTCTTCCATATCTCTGGACTATGCTTTTTATAAAAAGGAAATGGAAGAAAAGAAAAATATATAGGCAACAATATCAAATTGCAGTTAACTTTAGTATAGAGAGAAAAAGTAATTCCTTTCAAATCTTGTGTGGACATCAGAAACAAATCAAACACATAAGAAGAAAGAATCACAAGTATAACCTTTTAAACTCTGAACAATGAATCTTTTTTTGAGTCTTTGAATAACGATTTTGGGCCAGCATTATAACAAGAAATCGATAATAAAGCAAATTTCATCGCAATTCTTCAATTGAGAAAAAAACGCACACAAAAAATTAACTGGAGTATTCTCCTTAAAATTTTCTAGCCAACTCGCTAATAAAAATAATCCGAATCCTTACATAAAATCGCAGAACTCGGACAATGCTGTGAATGTTTTGAAATCTCATATTTTTATTTTCAGAGACTCACACATGACATATGTTTCGCAATATAGCAAAGAATGCCTATAATTGTGTATTATTTACTGTATACCTGGGTCAACTATGCTCAGGAAAGAGTTAACTAACTTATGATCTTACTGCTGGTATGCGATTAATACACAAGCATGTAAAAATTGAACATGTATTTTAAACTTTTTTTCCTACCAGTTAAAACCAAAGTTCGACATAAAATTGCAATTTTACAACTACAGTATTACAAAACTTCAAACCCAAAATTCGAAAGAAATCCGTTCATGTGAAGTCTGCCTGTCCGACTGACCGAATGTCACTGTAATAAACAAATGAAAGAGAAGAAATAGATTTAATTCTAGTAAGCACTACATCATTAGGTTAAATCTTGTATGCTATGTTTATTTACAGTTCTTTCTAGAGATTGGAAATTACAGGCTGAAAGCCCAGGATCTCCTTCCAAATGCAATTACTCTGGTCGGCAAGAAATAGATAAATTTAATAACCAGATTAAACATTTAAATAAAGATATCTGTCAACCTAATGCTGTGAACAATGAATTTGTTTATATAGGCCAAGTACTCTAAGATGCTTAAAAGGGTTACAGACAGATTAACATACAAAGAATTGCATTTATGTATTTATTATCCACCAGTTCCACTTGGTCAAATAGAATCGAGACGAAAGCAAATTGGGAAAATATGTATTTATATAAATTATAATAGAATTCGAAAAGTATAATATGAAACCCAAAACAAAATATAAACGCAAATGCAGCACAGAATAATTAACCAATCCGAAACAACCAAACAATTAGTCCAAAAAATCATAATAAAATTTTTAATATGTTTGTAAATTTTTTTTTGTTTTTATCTGATCATACTCGGGTCTTTTTTATGGTAATTAGCAGGTTTTGGCGACCTGCTAAATCATCGAGAATGCCGTATTTCTGTTGAAATTTAAACAATAAGCAATTATGAAGGAAATTACAATAAAACAGGAAAAAATTTTAAATTTAATAAATTAGTACAACTAAAGAACGATTTTTTAAAATCTTAAAATGGTGTAAAAATTCTTTTGGGGAAATTATGTTTTCTGGAGTTATCGTCAGCATTTCTCTTATTTTTTAATAAATTAAAATTCTAATCAAAATTTCAAAACAATCGCCCCAACATGAACATTTCTAACATTTAAATTATATCCATGTCGAATTTTTTATCAGAAGGTCAAATGAGAGTACCAATAGACAGACATATTCTCTTCTATTATTAGTAGAGAAAATTTTAAAGAGTGCATTATTAGTAGAGAAAATTTCAAAATATTATATCCTTTAAACTATTTTCATGAATGATTTAAAGTCAAATGAGAGCACCAATAAACCTATTCTCTTGTATTATTAGTAGAGAACATTTTAAATAGCACATTATTAGTTGAGAAAATTTTAAAGAGTACATTATTAGTAGAGAAAATTTCAAAATATTATTTCCTTTAAACTATTTTAATGATTGAATAAAAGAATTTTGGATGCAGTACGTAAACATATACTTTTATCAAAAAAATGGAAGAATGAAAGCTTTATCTAACTAATGTCAGTTATACTTACAAAGATAGATCAGTCATGCCAGTAATACTTACAAATTAAAATTATGGCTGCTTTCATCAATATCTTATCAATAAGACAAACGAATCCAGCCGTTTTAGACGAAATGCAAATTTAATAACTTAGATAATAATAGAAAGAAAATTATACTTTTATCTAAATAATCAAAGAACTCAAATTTCCTTTTCCTTTATAGATAAGAAAATGCGGCACACCTTTTTGAATAATAAAATCTATTTAAACTTCTTATCAGATTAGCAAACAAAACGATAACATCTTGTGATAGTTTTAACCCAGCATGAAAACGTTTGGCTACATCTTTTTCCAAAGATAACAAATCCCTATTATCGAGTCTATATTTGAATTTCATTTATCAATCATCTTTCACTGATTTTCATTATTTTTGTTTAAGCAGTTGACTTGTTGTTTGTTCATTAAATCTAACTCCAGTCACGATCTTCCAACAACAACAATTGATCGAATCCCTGTGTATACAAACGGTGAGTGTCCACAATACCATCGGGTGAAACACCCTAATCAGTTGTGAAAACCATAACCACGTGCATCTGTTCATAAAAGTTTTCGTTTCCAGTTTTTGCAAACACTGCAATAAATGTTTCTTATTAGAAGGGTCCTATGATATGTGCTTAACAGATCGGAAACGAGTTTAATTACTTTGAATGCAAGTACAAAAAAAATACCATTTATTAAATGCAAATATATTTTTGAAGGATCTGAGTAACGAATGAAGATATAAAACTCTTCCTTAGTCAAAATGTTTCGAAAAATATTCAAATCAAAATACCAAAGGATATTTTAATGGAAAAAAATACATTTAACTAAAATAAATACATACGTTTTTAATTATAAAATTTTTATTAATTTAATTAAAATAAACTTCATTAAAAATTTAATTAATTAAAACAAACTTTTGAAATAATTTAATTAATTAAAATAACTTACTTTAATTAAAACAGGAATTAAAAGTTTTTTGAAAGGCAGGCAAGCGAGGTTTTAAAAATAAACCTTTACAAAAAAGCAAATACAGAGAAAAAATAATAACTAATTAAACCATTTTATAATAGCAAAAAAAAAAGATAAATTATGCATCTAGCTTTTTAAACCTAGATTTCCACTGGCATCTATGAATGAAAGCTAGTATTGATCATGAACAGATATTTCTTGTTTCTTCGCTCTAATTTCAAGCCCTTTTTGTATGAACTCGAAAAAAGGGGGGTGGGAGGACCGGAACGAAGAAGCTATGATGGAGTGATGTGAAGATGAGTGGTGGTGTGTGGTAAGACGATGTGTGTTTCGTGCAATATGGCCTCAGAAAATTGTTAACAAATTTCTCACTTAATGCTGAAATAACTTTATATCTTTTATGTATGCCTACTTGTGATATGTGCAATAATTACATATTAAAACGTATTTCTCTTAAAGATTGTTGACTATTATCTTAAGAGACGTCAGACCCTCAATGGGAAAGAAAGGACAATGGTCGATGGATAAGAAATTTGTTCATCAGATGCACTAGTGAACCTGACATGACATTGTTGTGTGGTCTAATTACCTACACTTTAATGAAAGAAATCGCCTCCTGAAGGAAAATGTAGGACAGAAGTAGGTGTTAGTTTTTACCTATTTTCACAAGATATCGTAACTGTACTTTTGGACGTCTTGCACTAAACTAGTTAAGACTCTCTCTTCAGATCACACTGGGATCATTCAAATCACACTGGGTACCACAGCAGGGCAGGATACTCCTTTGAAGTTGTGTGATTTTCTGATTACAAAAAAGAACATATTTGCTATGAAAAGGGATCCCCCGTTAAGTGCAGCTAATTATTAAAATCTATGTAAATTCGATTATGAAATGTTAATGAATTGTTGTTTAGTTAATTAAACTGGTAATTTAATCGTCCTATTCCAAAGTAAGACGGAAAGATAGTTGCGTTTATTTTTATAATCACAGTGTAGAATTATATAGTTGAAATAATAATAAAGAAGCATGTAAAAAGTTTATAGCAATTGTTACAATCGAGTACATAAATAAACTGAAGCTAAAAAGAACAAAGAAAATTTTTTACAGATACCATTATTGTCACAATTTGTTATTATTTAATGTCAAGTGAAAAATAATTGATTTTTCATATTAAATTTCACAAGTTCAGAGGGTTCTTCTATATACCAAATATTCCGTATACCAATATTCTATATACCAAATATTCAATACAACAAATATTCCGTATACCAAATACTCTGTATTAAAAAGGACATTATATCACTGATATAAGCCAGTCAATAAAACACTGTTAATAAGTTAGCTACTTTAACAGATTTTTTTTATTCATTAGGTTAGAGAGTCTCAAATTCCAACTTAATGGATAAAATCAAATTTGATTTGTGATCAAAACTATGGATCACAAATCAATTTTTTGGTGAATCAAGTTAATACGTTAAATGCAAGTCATACCAGACTCTCCGACCGGCCCGAATGCCAACAGAATAAACCATAAAACTGAAGCCGCAACAACAACACAGACGAAAACTGTGGTTGAGTTCTAAGAGCCATCAACGGCTATGGTACAACCCTTCCCGTAGGATGTATGTCCCATCATCGATTGGAAGAACCAAACATCTGTGGCCGCTCTCCACTCGCGGAGCAATTTTTGTGCAAAACAGTCATTTAGTATTTTCTTATCAATGATATGTGTTTAATTAATATTTTAAAAAGTGGTGGCAACATCAACATTTGTTATCGTATACTTAAAATTGTTGTCATCGACGATTTTTGTTTGTATATATATAATTTGTGATTTTTCTATCATTGGATCAGAAAATAAAAAGAAGTTATCTTCTAGCTATAAAGGTCTACGTTTATTTCTTCCCCTCCTCTTGCATGTAACTGACCTGTTCCCATGTGAGATGGAGTTCCAAGTAACTGTGTAATGTCTAGTGCAGGGGTTCTCAAAAGGTGGGTCACGAGATGTGGAAGAAAATTTTAAAGAAAATTAATTTATTGCTGTAGTTTTCATTAAAAAAAAGAGTACAAATAAAGCTTTTAATACACATACAATTTGATTTTTGTGTTCTATTAGTTAATGGAACACATGAGCATGTTTGGAATTAACCAATTTTTTAATGTCTGGAATGAGCTTTGTAACGCACAATTTTCCAGGGTCAAACGATTTCTTGATTTTGTTTTTAAATTTATCATTATGGAAAATCCTTGTTCACAGTTGTAATGTGTAGAAAATGGCATCAAAGTTTTTAATGCTTCTGTGAACAGTTATGGGTATTCCTTTTTAATACGTATCCAAAATTTGTCGATATAAGCTTTGTTAAAAGTTGCTTTAGTTGACTGATCACTTGAAATCTCTATCAGTTGATCATTATGACGGACACTTAGTTCATCTTTTGTTACGGCTTGCTCACTGAACGGATGGACTATCCATACAACCCCCCAATATCCTTAACTGGAATGTAATCTGTAAACTGTTCAATCAAAGTTTCGAGCTGTGATGATACTAGTAAAGAGAAAGATGAAATGTCAAGGGATGTGGCGCCAATACCCGACACATACTCTACAAACTCTTGAGTACGTGTAAATTTTTTAAAATCTCTGTCTATACTTTAGACAGAGTTAAAACATTTGGGGGGGTCGCCAAAATACTTAGTCTAAAAAGAGGGTCGCAATGTTTAAAAGTTTGAGAGTCCCTGGTCAAGGGCAAATTAGCCCGCACGACACCCCCACTTTTTTGTGTACCCTCCAGGGTGGCGAGATCCAACCACCATGCTGGTAGCATTTCCTCCTCATTTCGAGGTGCTCCCCCAGGGGGAGGTTATATGTATAACTATGTTTTCACCATTTACAAAAATAGAATGTGGATTAAAATTTTCATCAAGTCTCGTTTTAGTAACGCGTCAAAAAGTAGTACAATACGTACATAAGCGATTCATTTGAAATTACACGAAATGAAGACACATAAATTTTTTCAGCGAGTTGTATATTCGGAACCAGCATATTGTATATATCATTCACATCATCTGTTGCTGGAATCTGTGTCCTCCTTTAAGGCTACGTTTTTATGTAGTGCTTCAAAATATTGCTCCTACCAAATCAGAAGTATCTTTCAGTTTTGGTTTGAGTACGCATTAATTTCGGTATAATTTGAGTAAAAAATTATATTTAATAATTTCTTATGTTTAGTTCCTTTTTTTATCAACGAAATTTACTCAAAATTAACGTAAACTGCTCGTCACTGAAAGAATTAAGAGTACCGAAGATGAAATGGATTGTTGTAGATTCGGTTTCTTAACCTTTTGACTACTGATCCAGCCCAGTCGGCCGTGTCAATTCTATCCTGGAAAGCCAGTTTCTGTTTCAAACGATGAGAGCAGGATGTAAAAGAGTTATCAACAAGGATATTAACGTTTTACACCTTGCACTTTTTTTTTTTTTTGAAACAGAAAGTGGCAATCCAGGATAAAATTTGTTCTTCCGTTTGGGCTGGGTCAGTTGTGAAAGGGTTTAAGGTGTATCCATTATTTGAAAATATGGAAGCCCTTGCATTGATAATTTTAGAGAAAATACTTTAAAAATTAATTAACTTGGCTTTTCTATATTCATATTTTTGTGTAATTGCGATAATTTATGGGAAAATAGAAATATTCAGTATAAAGTTGTCTTTGATTTATTTAAAATACTGCATTTTAATTACCAATGTTGCCAAAATATAAATTTTATAGCATTACTTTTGCCTGGAAGACAATTTTTAATAATCATGTTTATTCACATACTTATCACTAAATTTGCAGTAATATAGAATATTTATATGTGAAAATTCAACTAAAATGTAATTTATGACACATCTTTAAAGACATTTTTTATCATGTCAAAACATGATGTTGTTTTTGATGAGGTTTGTAGCGTCAACAAAAATCCGTCGGCGAAAAATAGAAATTTTATTATCTGCACGAGCATCTCATTAAATCAGCTTTTAATAACATGTTGTCATTACATTAGCAAAAGCTGCGATTACAAAAAATAAGTTAATGACTACAGTAAATAAAACCTAGAAAAATATCATTTTGAGCACGTAAAAATATAAAATGAAATAAATAGGAAATGTGATTTTTTTTAACAATAAATGCGAGACAAAGTTCTTTTGGGATCGTTTTCAATACTAAAGTGACACATTCGATGAAACGATTAAAATGAATAAAAATATAATTTAACTTGCTCGAGCTCGTGGTGGTTGGCCGTCCAAGAAATCATGTTCTGACATGATACATTGAAATATGCATAGCAGATTTCGTTTTAATCTTTTATTTATATATTAAAATTAATTTCTCTAATTATATTCTGCTTCTAAAATTTATTCCTAACAAAATGTTTTCGGGGTTTTTTTTACTAACCATAAAGCTGCCATTAAAATAACTCTAAATTCCTAGCGAGTGAGTAATAAATAAATAAATAAGCGGAAACGTTTCTGTAAACTAACCAGATATATAATGATGGCCTTGATGAAAGAATTTGAGCATCACACTCGAAGAAATGGAAGTTCAAGGGCAGATTTTATCGAAAACCTGCGTTGTATGAAAATGTCATACATTTTATTTGTAAACATATACGCATTAAAATTAGCATAATGTAATGTCAGCTCAGTTATGTTTTACATTCTCTGAGCGTGAAATTCGAAATCAAAAACTCTCCCACAAGTTTAATATAACTTTCAATCTGGGATTTAATCTAATAAATAAAATTATCTAACTAAAAAATATCTTGATCTTCTATTTCATTGATTTGTTATTCAATTATTTAATATTTTTCCATTGTATTTTTTAATATTCTACATTAGAAAACTCCACTTAAGCAATATTTTTTTTTCTATAGCTGATTCTAATTATTGTTAGATAAAATACCGACAATTAAGCAATGATTTCACCTTATCTTTCCTCCTATAATTGAAAATAGAAAAATAAATCACGGATTCAATATTATTTATCCATAATGTGTGTAAGGAAATGGTATTTTTTATTATTTATTTAATATATTTATTATTATTATTTATTTATTATGTATTTATTATTATTTATTTATTTATTATGTATTTATTATTATT
>JAOUZG010009736.1:2027733-2038899 GCA_026289955.1 Argiope argentata
TATGTATTTATTATTATTTATTTATTTATTATGTATTTATTATTATTATGTATTTATTATTATTTATCTAATAAAAATTATCATGTGTAATGTAATGTTCATAATTTGTATCTTTCATACTAATCTTCACATATCATAAAATGTTTCCAGATAGCACATTTAATAAAAGTGAGAAACATAAAAGCAATGTATTTTAAATACAAAACATACAAGTAGATAGTCGTTAGTAAGAAGATAAAATAAGATTTTAAAATCTCCAAGTGAAAGTTTGATTTGTCTCTTGTTTACACTGGTAGATTCCTATTGTACAAAATCTACTTCATCCACTTCTATCACCAGCTTATTATTCATTATTCTGATACGAAAAAAAACCCACTGTCTGTGGGTGAATGAGATCAACAAGTTCAGTAACAAATAATAATATTAAATCCCACACGAAAATGCAGTCGAAATATAGACAATGTCAGTACTTGTAGAAATCCGCAGCACACATGCAGAAAATAGCTTTTAAAACTACAAAGGCGTAAAGCTCTCAAAATGAACTCGCCAGAATCTTCGCTCTACTATTCCTTTGAGCTCAACTCAATTGACAACCATTAACAAACTGACTCTCGTCTATGGAGATCTGTTCTCATAACCTCATGACATGATATCAAATGTTGTAGAACAAACGCGGGAATTCTAATTCTAATAGAAGTCTAGCCAAGCTTTTCAAATATTCTGGGTCCTTCCTTTTTATATCCAAATTTGGCACAAAATGCCGCCAAAACTAGAAGTCAGACTTGACATCCACTGAACAACCATTGTTATAGCTTCAAAACTATATTTTTAAATATGATATTAAATGGAAAGAAAAGCAATATTGCAAATTCATCATTATTCTCGCTTATTCTCAAAAGTAAATGCAATTTTTGAAAAACTGTATTTTAAAATTTCTTTGATGATTATTTAAATATAATTTTTTAAGTACACATTTTTTTAGGGTAAAATTTGCCCTTACGTATTTCTTTGAAGCAAATTAAAACCAATAACCCTTGTAATATTAATTAGTCGTTTAATTTTTTTCTTTCCACAAACGTTAAAGCAAAAATTATAATGTTATTGCAAGGCGTGCCTGAAGCATATAATTCGAAAGATAAAATTTCCGAATACAATTTTATTAATTAGTTTTTTTATCATCGTTGTTCAAAACTGGTAGTATGAAAGTGGGATTTAGCAACAAGTTGATTGTTGCGATATATTTGGAAGATGGAACTTTTTTCTACTTTTGGGCAGAAAAAAAGTGTTTGTGAGCAAACTGTGGGTCAGTTTCTCCTGAAATTTCTTTTAAAAAGAGAAGTCTCCAACCCTCATATATTTAAGCTAAGTTATATTGCTCTGGTCTCCTTGAAATATAGAAGTTGTCACACTTCTTCAGTGTCTTGAATTTGGCTAGATATGCCAGAATATTATTCCGACTTTTATATTTTTCTATGGTATCCTAATATGAGAGCTTCTTATTGTCCCACGAACATAGCCTATCATTGATAAAGATTTGATCAATAATCCAAGAGCATTTCAGTGTCTTCTAAATACTTCTAAGAATATAGTTGAGTTTCTATAAAATGAAATCTCATTCTTAAGCTCAAAAAAAAATTGCAATAAAGAAAAAAAAAACACTTACAGAAATTTATAATTTAAATAGAAAAAGCGAAAAAAAAAAGAAAATGCAAAGACAAAAAAATTTAGCAACCCATTTTAAATTTAAATAATATTCTAGATTTTTTTTTAAAAAAAAAGCTGAAATTCTGCTTACAATTAGTACTGTTTACTAAAATAACATTTTCTTACAAATTTTTAAATTTTTTAAGGAACAGAACACATTAACATTTACTTGAAACTATATTCTCATTATCGAGTCATTATTTATTATTTTTTATTTTTCTTTCAAATACCTAATTCTAAAATTTAGGAAACAGAAACGATTTTTGATTCAAAAATACCGAGTTAAATAATTTATTTTAAAGGATCTTATTTAAAAGAATTTATTATTAAAAAAATCTTTATGCAAATAAATTACAATTCGAATAAATTCAAAAAAAAAAAGAAAAACTTTCAGCATTTTACTAAACATACAAATCAAAATGATTAACATTAAACCAATTCGAATTTTCAAAAGTTTTGCGCCGATATTCCAAATTACTTTAATAATAATAAAATAAATAAAACGATTCAGATAAAGACATCAATACAAACGCGTTTCTCCTTGAATCGTCTGATCTAACTTTAAAAAAAGACACAAAAGTAGAAAAAAAAAGGGGGTATGAAAATAAAATAAATCTAGCCGGAACAAAAACGACAACACTAACTCACAGAGCTAGCGTACAATAGAAGTTATTTATCTTTACGATCTCAAGTAAAAAAAGGTGTCAAGGAATACGTTTTTTTTTTATTATTATTATTCGTGTGAGGGTTTTTTTTTCCTTTCCCCTCCCCTTTTTTTAGTACTATACAACTCGTGATAATTCGTAAAGGTTGTAATAAAAAAATAAAGGAAAAGGAAATAAAACGGGGACTATACCTAACATGTTTTTAAACGAAATAGGATATTGAATGGTCTTTTGAAGTTTTTTTACACCTTAGTAAAATCGCTGATTATTCCAGAAAGTAAAGAAACCAATTTCTTCATACCAATAATAATAATTATTATTATCATTTTGAAAACAGATAAGGTTAATAAACTGGAAAGTGAAAGTGCTTTTATTATTTCAGTACTTAAATTGATTTTGAAGGAGGATTTTTTTATGCAACAGTAAACTTGTGAAACATCTTTTTTATTGGTTAGTTTTCATTTTCATGCATACCAGTATATACTTATAAGTTGTTTTGAAAAACTTAAATGGCTTTCTATTTGATCTTTATAAATACGTTAGAATTTTCTAATAAATAACTAAAAGCTATATAAATCGATATATAAGAATGTTCTTTATTTTTCTTTAAATCGAAAAAGTTTTTAAGCATATAATTGGAGTTTCATTTTAACTGTTATATAGAACATCGAATGCATTATTAATTTTATGTATATTTTCATCAAATGTATTATTCATTTTAAATATATTTTCACTGAATGCATTATCATTTTATATAAATTAGATACCGATTTAGATGAGAATTTTATGTTATTTTTTATTATCGATTCATTAAAATGTACACAAATATTTTTTGCTATCTCTATATACTTTTAGAAGCAAGCCAAGAAAGACAATTATTTTTAACTATGCTTTTCATTATTTCTTTTTAATTTTTAGGTGGTGATTTGAATTTCATACTTTCTGAAATATTTAGAAAAACTCACAAGTCAAAAATTCCTAATAATAAAAATTAAACAGATCATATTCCAAGAGACAAGTGGTCATCATCTGTAACGACAGCAAATGATTTGTCAAATAGAGGAAAACCCAGATTTGTTTAGATTTCAAGAACAATATTCACAAGAGTAGTTCTAGAAATCCATATCTTTATTTTCTGTTACTTTTGTGTTTGTACATAGCATTTATTTGAATTTTTTTGTGATGTTCTGTTTTTTATTATTGTTTCTGCCCTCGTCCCTAATTTTTTTTTGTATTTTTGTTATACTTTTTCAGAATTTTGAAATAACAAACAAACTATAAGTCTGTATCTGTGAATTAGCATAAGTCTTCAATTTCTCTCCAATAGTTAGCGTAATAAGACAAAGCCACTTCCCATTTAAATTTCAAACAGCTCATTGTTTTCGGCTTTCTTTTGTCCAATATTAAAATTCCTTACCAAATCTTAACCAATAAATGTGAGACGTCGAACATCAGTCACAGTCGTGTATAGAACAGGACCGTGTTTCAATATATATTCCACTTCATGCTCATTGCACTTTTTAAATAACCAGGTGGTTGTGGTTGCAAAGGCATGAAGCGGTGTTGTGTGCATCGATAGCGTTTCTTTTCTCTCTGCTAATATATGCCAACCATCCCGTATCATCTGGACTGGCATACATATCATTCACGTGTAAAAGGCACAAGAAAATGAGAAAATGGAAAATTTCCCCATGTCAAAACAACCTTTTTCGTATCTAGCTTGAAAATTATGTGGAATTTTGAATTAGTAAAATAAATAAGGATGATATTGCTTTCCTTTGAGACATTTAGGCTGAACTGGTTTACATTTATGTCTCCCTCCCCAAACAAAACATCACAGAAATCTCCGAAGTCAAACCGACCATAGCCATCAATTCGTTGTTCAAATTGAAATTGATATGCCTGGAATGAATATCTAAATAAAGGTCTTTAAATCTTTAACAAGAATATAGAACCCATAACGTTTTTTTATTTTATTTTTATTTATCAGCGTTGTTATACTTTAATATTATGTGTTACAAGTAGATCCTTGACCCTTTCTTCCCAATAAACTTTGAAATGATAAAGTTCTTTCTCCCTTCTTCATAGAAATTGATAAATTATAAAATAAATTTATCAAAGTTTAATAAACAGTTAAATAAGTAAACTAATTGATTAGTAATTTTACCGGTTAGTTTCATTTTCCTCTCTCAACTAATAACGTGCCACTTATAAGGAAGTCATACTCATTTAGTGCATCTCCACATAAGGAATAGTTAGATGGATTGCCCGAGAAGAAAAGGCAAGAATAATAATCACAAGTACAGTAAAAAAGAAGACAGGATATATGCTATAATATTTTTAAAAGAGGAAAAGATTTATTCACTTGATTGTGAAAGTTCCCGTCTTTAAAAGACACTTCAGACCACATTTTGCCCATAATCTAAAGATAATACTGTGAATATCAGTTTGTGTAAAACAGTCTTCAGAAAACAGTCTTCAGGAACTCCAAAACATCAAAAAAGAAAACATGGGAAAAAGTGCATAAATATGTAACACTTTGCATTAACAGAAATATTCCACAACGCACTGAATTCGGTGGAAAATCCACAAAATCACCAAATATTTTTAAAAGAGGAAAAGATTTATTCACTTGATTGTGAAAGTTCCCGTCTTTAAAAGACACTTCAGACCACATTTTGCCCATAATCTAAAGATAATACTGTGAATATCAGTTTGTGTAAAACAGTCTTCAGAAAACAGTCTTCAGGAACTCCAAAACATCAAAAAAGAAAACATGGGAAAAAGTGCATAAATATGTAACACTTTGCATTAACAGAAATATTCCACAACGCACTGAATTCGGTGGAAAATCCACAAAATCACCAAAAATGTTCTTAAGAACACGAAAAGGATTTTGAAATTTTCTTACATATGAAGTTTTGATTTATATTTTTATACAAGTATAGATTTCTTTGTGCGTTATATTACTTTTTTTTCTTATTTGTAACTTAGTTTTTTTTACAACTTTCAAGATTGATAATCGAGGACAATAAACAATTTCTCGTATTTTATTTGCATAATAATACCTATTGAGGCAAGAGATACCTTGGTTTTAATTGGGTTTAAAAGGAAAGAAAAAATACATATCCTTGTACATTTTTTTAATTATGCCAGAACATGATATTGTTTTGGGAATAAGGTTTATAGCTTCAACAAAGATCCGTACGCGAAAAATAAAAATTTTATTATCTGAACGAGCATCTCAAAAAAAATCAGTTTTTAATAACGTGTTGCCATTGCAATTATAAAATCTCTGATTTAAAAAATTAAGTTTACAAATCAATATACCAGGAAATTTTTTCCCATACATCATCTCTAAATAACTAAAGCATTAGAAGTAAAATTCAATTCAAGGGGACGTAAATGAACTCGGGATGCAAGCGTTCATATTTTTGTTTAGAACAGTTTCAATTTTTATTTGTAACGTATTTAATGAAGAATCAACGAAAGGACAATATCATTTTTAGTGCGTATAATTAATTCGGTTTATAATATCAGGAATAAGAGATACGACAATTGTGTTGAAAATTAATTAAAATATTTCAAATTTATTTGTCTGTATGCTTTGTCTCAGAGAATTTATATATATATATAACAGCAAATGCATTCCTTAAATTGAACAATATTCTCTACTTCATTTACGCAAATAAAACAGATGCTTTTCTCTTATACTGTATAAATAATGAGAGTCTGAGATAATTATGAGATTTAGAGATAATTTATCTGAAGCTATAAAGGAAACATTTGTATATTTTACTATCCCTTTATCTTTTGTTTTTGCTATCTTTAGTCTTAATGTGTATGCAGATATAGAATTAGATGAAATAAAGGCATAATATGGTAACCGCGCAAAGTGGGAAAATAGAAAGGTATAGCAAATCCGTATATCTGGAACAATACGATTCATGACACATCAAAAGAATATGAAAAAAATAATAATGAATTTTAAAACAAAAAAATTAAAATGAAATCTGCTATGCATATTTCAATATATCATGTCAGAACATCATTTCTTGAACGGCGAAGCACCACGTACTCGTGCAGGTTAAATTATATATATTTTCATTTTAATGGTTTTATTTTAATAAAACCATTAAAATGAAAGTCACTTTAGTACTGCAAACGCTCCAAAAAACTTTGTCTCGCGTATATTGTTTTAAAAAATATCCCATTTCCTTTTTATTTCATTTCATATAATCACGTACTTAAAATGACATTTTTTTCTAGATTTAATTTGATGTTTTTATTAAATTATTATTTAATTAGAGCTTTTGTAAATGGGATGGTATCACGTTATTAAAAGCTGATTTTTTGAGATGCTCGTGCAGATAAAATTTCAATTTTTCGTTTACGGGTTTTTGTTGAATCTAGAAAACCTCATTCCCAAAGCAATATCATGTTCTGAAATGTTAATAAAACGTTTGTTTTTGTAAATTTACACGATAATAATTGTAATACTAAAAACTTGCTTTGTGAAACAAATTAGGAACGATAACGACGTGCTAACATTGAAAACACAGTACCTCAATCAAATTGAAAAAAAAATAATAATAACATATCACATGGCTTTAAATAAATACAAATAATAATGATAAAAACTATGAGAATTATAATAATAATAAATATTTTTTAAAATCTAAAGATTTTTTTTTGTTTGTTAAATCAAATATGACTAATTGAAACATTCACATTTACTGTTCAAATTCTTGATATTTCAGTACAATATTGTTTGTGTGAATAAAAAAAGTAAGAGTTTAAAATATTTTAGTCATGCGAAGCCGTATAAGTCAGCTCATTTCTTCGATTCTTCTCAGAGTATTGTCATTATTTGAAAATTATGTTTCATAGCACAAACGTCGAAAGCGATCTAGAGGAAAAGCAAAATCCACATACAATATGGATTAAATTCTCGTTGCGTTCTTATCAATACGATGTTCAAACATTCAGTAGTAATACAATTCCCACCGATACATCTAAAAAGTTCCAAAAACTATTTGAGTACACGGTTTGAGTACAAATTTGATATCCAATCTTTACACTGAATTTGCATATTTCTATAAAATTTTATGTAAAATCTATTCAGATGAATTCTGTCTGTCCGACTGTACAAAAAGTTGAGACACAGAAAGATGAGATTAGCTATATATATTTAACATCTGTACATAATACCTGTCAAATTTTGAGACAAAATCAACAAAGATTGCCTGTCTGTCGGTCTGTTCTTTCAGAAATATGTTAACACGATAATTCAAAAACCCAATGGTTGAAATATATAAAATTTGGTATGGCATTTTATAACTGCAAGTGCTGTTTTGTGTCAAATTTTTGTGAGAAAAATATGTCTAAAAAAGAAATTATATTTTTGGATATTATTAACGCATGTCAGCGATTAATCACTATATAATTTGCCAAGGATAATATCTATTATACAATTGTTAGTCTAATAATAAATCCAACAAATGTAAGTATAAAAATTAAAGTCTTTGTTTCACTTGATAAGTTTATTACAAATTATACGAGATAGTTTTAGAAAGAATCAAATATAGATACAAAACAATTTTTATAGCACACATTCAGAAATATTTAGACTATTATAAAGGTAAAAATATGCTATCTCGGTAGACAAAACACAGGCGATCATAAGATTTGAATCGCTGTTTAAAATCAGACGGAAACAATGTATCGCATATGCATACCACAGCTCTTGTTATTTGTACATGCGCAGTTTGAGGCTTTCGCACATGCGTGGATTAGTGCAACTTTAAAATCGCAATTATAAAACTTTTATTTTATTTTGATTTAACTCCAATTTACTAAAACCTTCCTCAATAAATGCTCTACAAAATGTTATAAATATCTCCAATATCCGTTAGCTATTTCTCGAGTTTTTGTGGTTTCAACATACAGCCGCTTTCAGGGGACTTTATTTAATACTATGTGTAGACGATGTTATTATCTTACTCATTTCAAATGCGATTCATATGAAAAAAGAAATTATTAGTAATTCATCTGAATAATTTATTATATATAATTCGTTATCTAAAAATAACAACAGAACCTTTCTAAATACCAACGTTTTGTATAGCTATTGTATAGAAAGAAACAAATGCTAAACCCCAAACTGACCCAACAGAAACAATGTAACAATAGCATCTGGTTTACAGAGAAAATAAACAACATATGGTGATGCTCCGAACTCCAATTTAGTTCAGATGTTCAGATCTATATTTTCTTCAAAAACAGATGTTTTATTTTCGACAAACAATGCAGGAGATATTTAGCACAAGGTTTGTCATTTTTATCCATTGTTGACTTCTTTCCCGGTATTTGTATGAAAACAGAGAGCAAACTCTTTTCAGTGCCTTTTTTGCGAATATTATATTCTTTGAGAAATCGTCATTTTTTTAAAAAAAGGAAAAAGTTAGAGTAATTTCAACACAAAAATATGTATTATTGTTCTGAAAAGACATGATTTTTTAAAAGGAACTTACAACAGTGTTCACATGCAAGTGCGAGATGGGAAATTAAAATTAACATTGAGTTATTTTTTAAGCATATTAGAAGTTTTTATTGCACGTCACACTTCAACCATTGGTACCCCAGGTCCTAGGATCATTGAAGTGGCACCATTTTCCCATTACTATGAACCCACAATTTATAATATTAGATTCTACAAAAGTGGCGACAAATAAGCTTTGGCGCGTTCCTCCGAATAACTCTTGGTGCTTTAGAGATTGTCCAGCAGGGGCCCTCCAGACCAGGGGCGATAGAAAACAAAGTACAGTCCTCTCTCGATTCATCAGCGGACATATTAAAGGCCTCACTTTTCACCTGGGACAAAAGCATTTCGCGGACTGTCATTGTTGTAAGAGCGCTCCAGCTTCTCCCACTTACATTTTAAATTGTTTAAATTTTACAAAGCATGACAAACTCAAAGGCTCAGTTCTATTTATGGACTTTTAGGAAATATTGGGTTTTATGGAGATGGTCTAGCACTGTTGGGCCATCTGGGATTAGTAACAACAACAAGAGTTTTTATTGCCTTCATTGGTTTCTTAGCTTTGCATAGATTTCATTCAATTTCTTTTAATAAAAAAAGAAACGAGAATAAAAATTTTATTGCCCCTATATCCGAAACTACCTTTCTGAATTATATATATACTTGAGAACCATATACTTCCCTCGGCATTCTTTTATTTTCAGTTTCTTCTTGAAAACCACATTTAAAAAAAGCCTTATAAGCTTAATTATTTAATAATTTATTTTCTTCCACTTGAGGAAACTTATTCTTCCAAAGTTAAAAGAAAAAAACTTTTGAACTTTAAGCTTTATTTATGCACTTATTAACAGTCTACTTCAATTCAGATCAATAAAAAGAACATTACAAAAATTCGGCAAGATGCCGGAAATTCTAGGTCAAAAACAATTACTATAGTTACTAATAGTCAACGGCAATAGTCAAACAGTCACAAATAGTTAACAGCAAATATTAGAAGCAAAAAATTATAGCCAATATATATATAAACAAATAATAGTCACGCAATATATCCATATATGGACCACCATTGTTTTAATGAATGAAGGTGATATAGAGTATCAGTCAGGCTACTTCTTGACAAAACCATAGGGGGAAACAATGTATAGAAATTAAGAGTATTCACATTATTAGAAAATGGCATATGAATTAAAATAACTTCCATATTAAAATTAGTTACTATTTTAATGCTTAAAATTTTAATAACTAGCTTGTAAGATTCTGTTCAGTTGTATCTATGAAATCGATATTTTCTCGTTAACACTACCACTAATAACATTTCCACTAAATTTTGTCTAAAATTTATTTTACGTTACAATGTCTATATAACCCCCCCCCCCCGCGCGCCAGGAGGAGTTATATAGAAAAGAAAAGAAGATGCTTCTGACCCAGGTGGTTGAATTTCGCCAACCTAAGGAGTGGGGGGTTTGGCTTCTCCCAACGATGATGGGGCGTACTTCCTTCGGGAAGGGTTGTACCGTAGCCAATGATGGTCCTTAGGACTCAACCACAGTTCCTGCCAGTGTTGTTGCTACTATGGTCCGGTTATTCAGCCCTAGTGGTTTAAATCCGTGTGCCTTCGTGGCGGGTTGGAGAGTCTGGTATGACTTACATTACAATGTTATGCCCCCTGAGGGCACTTCGAAAGAAAGATGAGATGTCCTCGGCTTGGTGGTTGGATCTCGTCAACCTTGAGGGTACATAAACAGATGGGGGTATTGCTCCTCCCTTCGACGACTGGATGTGTTTCCTTCTGGAAAGCTTGTACCCATGCCGGTGATGGTTTTTAAGATTAAACTACACTTCACGTAATGCTGCTGATGCGGCTGTCAGTATTTATGGTCCATGTGCCTTCGGAGGGTCGGAGAATCAGTGATATGACTTATGACTTACATTACAATATTATCAACAATATATGGATATATTATAGTGCTTGACGACAATTGTAAAACAATACTTTAGCCAGTATATACTGCTTCAAGATCTGTCTTCATAATTCATATTGCGTTCCAATATTATCACCTCAAAAATATTTAGAGAAATTGTAGTGGTAAAAATTGGCAGTAATACTTTAGCTTTGTGATTAGTGGTAATGTGCTTATGGAAAAATGATGGCACTTTTAAATTCACTAAGGTCATATGCGGTATTTACAGAGCTTAAATATATGCTTCTCAAATTACCAGTATTATTAAATTTTAGTTATTGATGATAGACTAAAT
>JAOUZG010009736.1:2098899-2113208 GCA_026289955.1 Argiope argentata
AAAAAAGAAAGAAAGAAAGAAAGAAACTCGTTCCAAAAGTGGGTTTTTCACCTTTCATAATTATTTCGATCGAGTAATAGTTAATAGAATAGATAGCTAACAAATACAATTTCATAAAAAAAAAGATATTTCTCTGTATTTACAACGCTGAAAGTAATAAACAAGTATACTGATAATGAAACTTTTAATTCATTAAAACTTGAAATTCTTAAGAATTTTCTTTTTTCAAAAAGTTGGTTTTATAAAATCTTCTGTGCACATTATCTATCATTTTATAGTTGTTACTAATGACACTTGCCATGGATAAGCGCGCTGACGGCCGTAAGCGATTTTAAGCTGAATGGGCATTTCTTGATTGCCTTGTTTGCTTGTTACAAACAATGCCTTAATAGTAACTCGAACCAAGGATGCCCAGATCACGAGGAAAAATCGCTACCTCTGCGTCAGGACGCCGGCATCTACCTTTTTAATAGTAATTTAATACTTAGTTAGCCGGCTTTCTGGCACAGGATTAGCGCGTCTTCCACGTCTTTTCGGGGTCCCGGGTTCGAGTCCCGGTTCGGACATGATTGTTCTTCTGTGTGCTATCCGTGAGATGTGTGACTGTGCCCCCCTGTAAAAAGGAACTGTGCAAGCGTAAGTGTGATGAATGTGTAGCTAAGTCATACTCTTGGCCCTAGTTGGCGCTACTTCGAAAAAAGAGATGCTCATTAGGCTTAAATCTGCTGATGCTTTCATGAGCGGGACTTATCCAATGGTCCAATGGCGCTACTCCTGTGTCAGGATATCAGCATGGAAATTATTTCGCTTTTAATATATTAATAAAAGCAATCTATCTTATTGTTAATGTTTAATTTCTACTTTTTAATCTTTAATGTTATTCTTAATTCATAATTATTATAAAATGTTGTAATCAATTCTGTTCAAAGGTTCAATCAATCAATATATATTGTTGTTTTCTCAAATTCTGCAATAGACTGCGTTCTTACAATTTAATAAAAATTACTTAATTATTAAATAATAATTTTTTTCTATATAAGGATATGTGACTAGATTAGGTTAACTTTTTTGAAAAATGCTATGAAATCATTTTGATTTCTTTCAAGAAATAAAAATATATATATTTAAACATATGGAGTAAAATTGCATAAGTTAAAAAATTAAAGATGTTTGATTTTTTTTAATAAGCTTAACTGAAAAGGGAAGTAAATGTTCTTCTTTAGGAATTTATAAAATGATTTGTTAAAAATTCGATTGAAATGTTTGTTATGGAAACATAAATTTGAATGTAGTTAAACAAATAATAAAGGCAAAAATAAATTTCAAGCGATTTTATAAAGAAAAATATTTATAAATTAAAAATTTTGAATAAAAAAATATTTTATTTTTTTATATTAATATCTTCTTTTCTGTCTCCTTAATTAAATCATCAGCAGAAACATATTACTTTGAATTTACAAACATACAATAAATTTTCGAAACTTCATCACTAACAACAAGAAATTAATGGAAAGCGTATTATAAAGTTTCATGTTTACATATATGAATGAAGGTACGTAAAATGAAACACTTCTAAATCTTAAAAAAAGTTTAATTAAATAAAAGAGTGTTAAATTTTTATAACTATTATTCATTACTCCAAAGAAAAGAAATTGAGGTATTTAATTATATTAGCTGAAAATTCAGAAAAAAAAATGGAGAGTGCTTTTTATATTTTCTATTTGCTAGTTAGAAATGGAACAACGACAAGCCGTAATGGACATTGAGTTCCGAGATAAAAAAAAATTTACTAAAATGTGTGTCCCCTTTTTAACATTTATAACTTATAGTATTTCAAAATTTAGTATTACAGTTACTCTTTTTGATCTTAATAGCTCATTAAATATTAGGCTAAAATTGTATGTCGCCATGTTGTTAAAAACTAACTAATTATGTTTTCTTTTGAGCGATGGAACCTTAATACTTTTGATAATTTTTCTGTTATGTTTAAGATTTTTAAAAAATGGCAGATTCAAATAGTGTTAATTATAAGCAATTATTGATTAACTAATTATAAAAGTAAGCAAGTATAATAATTATTAAATAGTTAATTAATTTTTCTAAAAAAGCAACAGTCAATTACATGTGTCTATGATAATATCTAAGTGCTTATGCTTAAAATAGGGAAAAAAATTCTGAATTCAAAACATTTTAATTATAAACAATTATTGATTAAGCTATTATTATTATTATTATTATTATTATTATTATTATTATTATTATTATTAAAAATTCATTCCTAACTATAAATATAGGATGAATATGTGAAATATACAAGCAATGAGCGATGCATTTTGAGTTACCAAAGAAATTTGGTCACAGTGTTTCACGAAAAAGCTAAATTTGCTAAAAACCACTGAGGCTTTATTTTCGTTTAGCAATTGGAACAAAAAGTAAATTTTAATTAGATTTTAATATCCTATTTTAGGCTTGAAAATTCAACGAATATTTAAAATACTGTGTGTTCTAAACTTAAAAGTAAAAAAAAAAACAGATTTTGCAATATTTTTTTAGTATGAAACACTCTAAGACAAATTCAGAGACTATTATACTGAAAATACAAATTCAAAAATATGCAAAACATTTCAAGCACTATGTTTTCCCTTAAAAGCATTATAAATATTGCATAAAATTTATCGCCTAAACCCTGACAACTCAATTGCTAAGACGTTGCCCTCCTCCTCTGAAACTTCTTAACTTCTTTCAAAAATATGCTAATTAGCTACATAGAAGAGCATTCTTGGGAACTAACTTACTCATAGCTTCTGTACCATCCCACGCTGTTTAACTAAACAGACCAGCACTAACAATTCAAGTCGAGAGGGGAACTATGAATTGCTCCGCAACATCACGCAACACATTTAGACAAGGAACCTCCAGCAACACGTCACAGAGGAACTTATGATCTGCCACTCTAGCAATTTGGCACGATCTTTCCGTGATTTTGGCCTCTTTAGAAAGTTCTCTCGACAGAAGTTGCTGCCTGCTGCATTCTTTATTTTTTAAACTTTTGTTTCTCCTTTCTCAACTGAAAATGATTAAGCTTTATGTGTCACGACAAAGACAGTGTTTAAAAGTCTCCAGACGCCACCGTGGTATCTAAAATTCCTTTTGATAGATTATTGATGTCTATTGATTCAAAGTTCGATCCGTGGGTGTATGAACTGTTCGGATTTTTTTTTTTTTTTTTTTTTTTTTTGCTGGAAAGATGTCAATTTTTTAAGGACGTCAAAGCCGTAATCGGTGATCTGTCAAACAAGTTGGGATTAAATGTTTCCTAGAATTCAGTGCTTGCCATTTGGGGGGGGGGAGAGGAAAAAGTATTTTATCGGTTTCTCATTTGTCAAAGAATTTTTTTATTGCCCCACCTCCCATGTCGTCGGGGGGGGGTAAAAAATGATCCACGGACACAGTTAATCAGTATAATTAAAACTGAGGGATTAAAAAGGTGAACATATTGCTTATATAAAAGATATCTCTCAAGGATAAAAAAATGAAGGTGCCATGATAGTTTGTGACAAAGAATAAATAAATGTAAAGTATTTCGTGTCTGCTAGTAAAGTGTCCTGTTCTATTAAAAAAGCAAAATAATGATTTATTGCCTTATATTCATAAGAACTTATTTTAATTCTTTTATAAGTGGGTAATTATAGATTCATCTTTTATAAGATGCCAGCAAGTATCTGTATTTTATCACAAGAATGAGATATTTTGTTTCTAATTCTCTGAATAGCTGATTCAAAAAACAAAATAAACTGTCATTAAGAAACAAATTCTTTTTATCGCTTTATTTTGTCAACAAGAACGTGTTTAAAGACTGAAATAATCTTTTTTCCTTTTTCTTTGTTGCTTGCTAGATATTTTTGATTTTGTTTTATTTTAACCGCTTAACAGGTTTGCCCGTACACCGTACGTACATCGATTTATTAAATTTTGATAGTTGTAAGCTAAAAATAAACCATTCATAAGGATTATAATTTAATATGAAAATTACTTCATAGATAAGTCATGCATTCAATGGATTTTCGTTTGAAATAAAATCAGGAAACAGCTCTAAAATAGAAAGTGTCATCTTATCAGATAGTAAAGAAAATAAAACAGTAAAGTGGTTAATAAGAATTTATTAGCTTCAGATGATTAATGTGCATGGAAATAGAATCTTTCTGAAATTTAATAAATATAGTACTTCTTAATTTTCAAGCTTTTATATTTCATTTACTTGGTTGTTATATCAATATATGCTATTGTTTCTAATGACACTTATCATGAACAAGCTCGATGATGCATTAACGAATTTAAGCTGAATGAGCGTCTCTTGTTTTTGAAGTGACGCCAACTAAGGTAAGAGTACGACTTAGCTACTCACTCATCACTTTCGCCTGCACATCCCCTATTTACAGGGGGGCACATTCACACACCTCGCGTACAGAACGCAGAAGAATAACCATGACCTAACCGGGACTCGAACCCTGGACGCCCAGATCACAGGGAAGACTCACTACCCCTATACCAGGACGCCGGCATATCAATATATAAATTCTCCAACGAAGTTATTATCAAAATTTAAAGAATATTCGTCATTTTTAAGTCACAAAACACGAGTGACTCTCACTACAATTTCTACGTATACATAAAATATGGGATAAGTTTGTTGTCGTTGTTATTATTTGTTGGTTTAGTTTTTCAATCAATTGAAAAGAATCGAATTTGCATTTTGGACCAACCGAATCAAAATTTTGATTGCCATGAACACTTAAGAGTTTTCATTTATAAAATCCCACTTATTTTTCAATATCATTCTCGTATAGATCAACGAAAGATAAATCTATTAGTAATTTTAACGGAGCTCTAAAAGTTTTTGGCTCAAAATCTGATAAAGATCTTCAACACCAGTAAGAAAACCATATACAAAGTTTCATTTATCTTGTTATCCTCGTTTTGAATTATCATATTAATCTATTCAAAGATGCCCCCCAATGGATTTCAATCAAAATTAGATAATATCTACAATCGTGCCAAGATCACAATTCTTTCATACTATTTTTCTTTATTTTTGAAATATCATGCTCACACATAGATCCAAAAAACAATTTTTAGCGTGATAATATACTATTAATATAGAGCTTAAGGCGATTTTTTTAAAAAAAAAAATCTCTGAAAATCTTTACAGAGCAACTTGTTTGACCTAGGGACACCTGATTTACCTTGTAGTTAGGTCATGGATAGTAGATATTCACCAAGAAAGGTTTTCCCCTCTCTTCCTAAGAATCAAAGTTTATCAAAGAATCAAAATTTTATCTTTTTCCTTCAATAATGTATCATACCATTTTTTTTTCTTAAATCAAAAATAATCCTTTCAGTGTCATCAATTTTCTTCCCTATCATCTTTTCTAATAGTTTTTTTTTCAAAAATGTTTTTATTTATTTTTTAGAAAACATTTTTCATTATCTTCCCCTTCTTACTTATACACGCACGGCGTATAGTATATTCATGATATTCTTTTTAAAAAAATTATTTGAACTTTATCATTATTGTATAAGTAAAAACATATTTTAAAAATTAATTAAAAATATGCAAAGCAAGTTTAATGTGCTATTTTATTACTATTTTTCGAATTGAAATTAATTTTTAATCACTTTTTAACTACAGCAAATGGAGAAATATTTACTACTTTTAGTATATATATATATATATATATATATATATATATATATAGAGAGAGAGAGAGAGAGAGAGAGAGACGGACAATATTTTTTTATTATTGTTGAAATAATTAAGTGTGAATTTTTAAATATAATATAAAGCCTCGGTTTTTATAAGATAAATCAAACCGAAAACGTATTATGCTTCGATGTTCGGGACTAAATGTCTAAAATTCCTTTAAAGTAGCTTTTTTCCTCGAATTTACAGAGTAAAAATTTAGAAATTCATTTAAACAACAGAGAACTTTTTTGACTTTAATGATTCTTATAACATTTCGTCGAAAAAAATATATATAAATAGCACCTAGGAAAAATAATAAAAACACCCAGAATAGAATAATTTTTGAGCATTTACAATTTGAAAAGTTATTGTCACCAAAATCGTTAATCGTTAATGATATTCGCAAACAAACATCATTCGTTACATTAATTATGGACATTAAACATGGACTCGAAAAGATTTTATTAATATAGGATATTGCAGGTAGACAATATCGAAAGAGAAAGTACTTTTAAAAATACTTTTAAAACTGAGTCGTTTTTTATGCATAATCAAAATAATTCAAAAAGAATTATTTTGATTATGCATAAAATAGCTAAGTTAATAATAGCTAGAATAGCTAAGTTAATTACTTTGATAGGCTATATTTTTGTATTACTAGATTCGGTTCAGGAGATGTATGGATCTTGACTGATAGCAGAAGTTTCATTCAATATTTGAGGGATTGGTCATCCACTTATGATAAATTGGGGCAAGATATTGTTGTCAAATTGGCTACGTTGTCCCAGGTAGGTTCTGTGTGCTTGCAATGGATTCCCTCTCATGCTGGTATCCATGGCAATGATGTCGCTGATCGACTTGCCGTTGGAAGGCAGTAATCTCTTTACTCCTCCATCATCTGTTTTAAAAGTCTCAGAGATTCCCTCCATGTTCATTGACAAAGTGAAATCAATTTGGAGGATTCTTCCTGAACACGATTGGTACGCCACAGAGCGCCCTGGTTTATCTTTGCAGAACACCCTCTCAAGACTTGCCCAGTCTGCCTTAGCTAGGCTAAGGTCCGGCCACATTAGAAGTCTGGTCTTTGACGGTCCTAACAGGACCTTTTCTACTTGCCCTTGCTTGGCTATTGCCTCTCCCTCTCATATTATTTCTTGTATAAGTGCCTCTGAGAGGCAACTGTTGGATGAGAGCGAGAGTGTTTTTGACCTTTTGGTGCGACACGATCTTTTGGACTTGGTCTAGGGGTCTAGACCAAGGGTATCAGCAATAGCAACAACAGATCCGGTTCAAGATTACAAGATGCCAAACCAAAATAAACCTTATGTTGCTTTAAAGCTGAAGAAGATGTAATTAAATTAAATTAAATTTTATGAGGTAATTTAGCAAATATTATTTGTGGTCATTTTTATGATGTGATTTTCTGCTTAAAATTAGCATATTGGTTCAAAACACAAATTAGGAAATTTAATAATAATAAGAAATGGAACACAAATTAGAAAAAAAAATAATAATAAATGGAACACAAATTAGAAAAATAGTAATAATAAATGGAACCTAAATTAGGAAAACTAAAATTAGAAAAATAGTAATAATAAATGGAACCTAAATTAGGAAAACTAAAATTAGAAAAATAGTAATAATAAATGGAACACAAATTAGAAAAACAGTAATAATACGTAGAATTCTGCTATCGCACGTTTCGTGATATCATACTAGAACATTATTATTTTTAAGTCACTGCTTGTCTTAATTAAATGAAGTCAATTACCAGTTTAAATTCGTTTGAAACAACAACGTGCCTCTGAGATTACGCATGCATCGATAGTTAAAAAACGATATTTTTATTGTGTTTTTTTAATCACAGAATTATTCGAGAGCCAAAACACTATCTCAAAACTAGATTTTTAAAAAAATTCGAAAATTTGATTTAAATTTGATTTGATTTTCAGAATGATTATATGAACATTGTATTGTGCAGCCATCAACTTTTAGAACATCAATGTTTTTTTCCCTTCTCAAGATAATTTGAGCCCAAATTCCAATATTTTTGTCAGCAAAAAATATTGAGATTTTTTAAAAATTTATATTAAATTATATATAATTTTATAAATTCCTCTATAAAAATTATGTAACTCCCGATACCTCCACTCGCTTTTTCGTTTTTGTTTCCATTTTCTTCCCAGTGCTCCTTTGGGCGATAACTTCTTACAACCCAATCCTTTATTGGCCAGACAGGAGAATCGGGTTATGGCGGACATTCGAGATAAATTGTAAATTTTTGTTGGCGATAAGTTGTCAAAACTTTCTTTATCATTTTATTATAATCCTAAAAGAGAAAACTGATACCTCAGAAGCGATAATTTTCCAATTGCTCTACCCGTGCAATATGAGGCTGCAAAAATCTAAAACCAAAACAGCATCATGTTCCCGTATGATAATATATTTTTGCATTTAAAAATTTTCTTTTAAAGCCTCTCGTGAATGAAGATTTAGACTTAGAATGTTAAAATATTATTTCATCAATTCAAATTCATCTATCAAATTAACTAGAAATAATAAGGGTCAAAACAGATTTGTGAGAAGTAGTACACGAGGTTATCTATTATAAAACATACATTGGGTATTTATTCATTTATTTCAATTTGAGATATTTTATCTTAATTTGAATCAAATTTTATTTTAATTTAATCTATTGATTCTATTATAATCTAATATAATAAAATTTCATCATCGATTGTTTGAATTTTTTTCGAATTCTCGTAATTTTCTTAATTTTAGATATTTTCCATTTTTCCTCTGATTATTTAGATCTGAAGCTTTCATCTGATCGTTTTTAGGTGCTACACTGTAATACTATCTTTAATTTGAATTTATTGTTATCACTTCGAAGTAGAGCTTGTACTAGAGCTTGTTAAAAGTGTTCTGTTTCTGATTTAATTTCGTTTATTGAATTCGTTAAATGAAATTTCTGCTTTCATATAGCATCCATGATTGTAGTGGACAAAGCGTTAAAATGTTTAAGTACAAAAGTTGCTGTACAGTCTAAAAAAGTTTTAAAAAAATCAGTTTATTCAGTCTAAAAAAATGAAAAAATTTCATTTTTAAAAAAAGATTTTGACATTTAAGTTGAAAATTGCACTACTTATCTTAGAAATTATATTGCACAGCAGTTGTAGTCAAATTGCCGTACATATTTTTTAATGAAAATTACCTCCATGTTTAATGAAATTACTAAACTAGTAGTATAATTTTATTTTATCTATTATTATTTTAGCAACTAAATGCTTACAGCTTGTTTCTAAAGGAAAAAATATAATTATTTCAAACTGTTATACATTATAAATAAATCTTTCTTGATATTTGTGGTTTCAAAATAATGATTGTTAACATGTCAGAACATGATGTTGTTTACTTGGGATGAGGTTTTTGGAGTGAAAAAATCCATATGCGAAATATTGAAATTTTATTGTTTGCAAGAGCCTCTCAAAAAAATAAGCTTTTAACAACGCGTTGCCATTGCATTTACAAAAGCTCTGATTTAATGACTACAGCAAATGAAACCTGGAAAATGTCATTTTGAGCACGATATTACATGAAATGAAAGTAAATAGGAAATGCGATATTTTTTAAGCAATAAATGCGAGGCAAACTTTTTTGGATCGTTGGCAATACTCAAGTGACTCATTTAACCCCTTAATCGGTTTACAGGTACTCCGTACGTGTATCGATTTATCGAATTTTGATAGTTGTAAACAAAAAATAAATCATCCATAACAATTATAATTCAATAGTAAAATGACTTCGATTATGAAGATAAGCCAAGTATTCCATGGATTTCCATTTGTATCAAAATAAGAAAATATTCCCAAAATAGATGGTTTCATCTTATTAGATAGTAAGGACAATAAACCGGTTAAAGGGTTAGTGAAACAATTAAAATGAATAAAAATGTAATTTAACTTGCATGAGCAAATGGTGCTTTTGGCCGTTCAAGAAATGATGTTCTGACATGATACATTGAAACATGAATAGCAGATTTCATTTTAAAATTCTATTTTAGCCAATATTATTTTAGCAACTAAATGCTTATAGTTATTTCTAAAGGAAAGAAATATAATCATTTCAAACCTTTACAAATTAAAAATAAATCTTTCTTGATATTTTTGGTTTCAAAATAATGCATTTCTTTTAGTGCACTCGTTTTTAGACCAAGAAATCTTTTATTGATATTAGATGGAAAAGAAATCCTTAATTCAAGCCTCTATTTTTTACCTAAGCGTTTTATTTAAATTTCATTAAGTTTTAAACAGTACTAATGACAGCCTAGATTAAGAAATATAAATATAATATATATTCAATTAATATCTCTTAACTCTTGCAAAGTACATGAAGATAAGGTATAGTGTTCCATATAGTTTCATCTGAAGCCTGTTTTTCTTCTCTTTCTTTGGCCGATTTAATATCAAGATATATTTGTATTCTCATCTGAATAAACCACGACATTGATAATTGCCCTTACATGAGTTCCCCAAAGTCTCAGTGCTATATTTTGACCTGTTTACTGAAAATAAACAAAATTATGTTTGTTTGTTCAAATGTTTTTACAAGGGAAATTGAACAGCTGCCCTGATCACGCGATTCGAAAGGACATCTGCCCTTTGAGCATCACGACAACCACCTAGCCAGGAGAAAAAATTCGAGCAGACGAGTAAGAATCGCCCTGGTTAACCTTTTTTCTTCAGCAGTTATCTTTATGGTGAGTCATGGCAAATGATTCAGGTCAATAGCAGTATCGACAGGGAAGCAGACATACCCCTCACCCACGCTTTAACACCTGTTTGCAGTTCATCACCTTTCAAATGAAGCTTTCCAACCTGTTTTACGAGGATGGAGTTGTCTGAATTTCATATAATACATTGCATTCTACTTTTATAATGGATCATTCTATTATCAAACAGGGAGGATCGGTTTTAGAAAATTGCTTTAAAGAACAAGGTATGATATCTAACATTAGATTATTTGAAAGATATTCAGTGTTACAGTAAAGAAGTGGTTATAGTTAAGACGTTTCCCAAAACTTTTAATATTTGATTTAAATAAATTTTATTTACAAAGTTCTTTAATGACTTTTGTTGTTGTACAATTAATTTTTTTATATTTCAATAAGTAATTTACAAATATTGCTTTTTTTACTTTAAAAAATTAAAATATATATATTATTTAAAATTATATTAAGGAGTAATATTTGAATTTTGTGTTAATATACTAAAAATTTTCTTATTGAGTTTTCAGCGATAAATTTGTTGAAATTTTCACACTGATTTATATTTTTCGTTTCAACTTCTCACAAAAAGATGCATTTCATGATATCAATGTTTATAATTTCTCTTGTTACATACTAGGCCTAAATCAGTGCAAATGGTTTCCCCAAAATTTTCTTGCATACTCTTAAATAAAAATGTTATCCCAGAGAAAGTTTTGAATAGCACTGCGTTAAAAAAAGTTACCAAAAATTAATTATTTTTGTTAATTTGGCATTTTTATTGAATCCATCGTGTGATCCTTGGCGAGTGTTTTTGGCGATTATTCCCTGACATGACACCAAAAATCGAAATTGGTTTCAAGCGCGATCTTCCTACCCTATTAAAATTAAGATTCTACACAAAACTATATTTAAAATCACGAAATCACAAACCATCGTAAATCATTGCGATGTTGAGTTACCATGTTTATATATGTTTCTGAGAGTACAGACCGACAGACAGCAGATATCTCAAAGATATCCGACAGATATCTCAAAACTACATTATAAACTTTAAATATATGAATTAAATTTCATCCATGTAGCTCTCTACATTTTGTAGTTATAGCGTTAGTTTATAATCAAAACTAACTAATAGTCAAAAGATTTTTTTGGATTAATTTTCCTCAAAATTTGATAGAAATCTATAAATCTGATTTTAAGTCCCTATATCAAATCTTATCTGCTTAGATCAAAGAGTGAGTGATTTATCTTTGTAATAGACAGGCAGACGCACATTTTCCAAAAAACTTGCTTTTTGAAGTCATGGAATTCAAAAACTTAAAGATTTGTTAAAATATCGAGTTCAAATTTTGTAACCATAACAATACTTTATCTATACTTTGCATATGGCAAAGTAAAAATAATCAAACAGAACTCTAATCTGCTTTTATCGTTGGAAAATACAACTTTTTTAATGGTACGGATTACATAAATTACGAATTCTGTTATTTTATTTGAGCTGGAGAAATTTCTTGCATAAGAAATTTTAAAATTTTGCAATGTTGTAATTCAATTGACTTATCATTTTCAATGATATTCGCAATCGAGATAAATTTCAAAACTTATAAAAACTGCAGAAACCAAATAATTAGTTATTTAATTCCAAAACAATAAAATAATTTTGGGTTGAAACTTACTTATGAATAAGTATGTATATTATTTTTCAATAAAGAAGTTAAATATTAATTCGTCTCTCGGTTTATTTCGTTTTAAAAATTTTGTACCCACACAATATATTGTGAGAATAGTTCACTAATCAACGCATTAATAATTCATAATTAAAAAATAAAATTTTTACGATCCCTCCAAAAGAAACCGAGATGCGTCCTGATTTGTCTAGACGATTCTCGACCCGCCATCCGGGGGCTATAAAAGGCCTACAGTTTCAAGTTGCATGTATGTGAATTGAATTGATGCGGAAGCGGAATTGCAATAGAAGACAAGTAACGAGTTTTCGGAAGAATAGTGCCAGTGTTGTGTGTAGTTCAAACGAGTGATGAAAAAATTTGCTGGAATTGTGCATTTTTTGACGCTATTTTTTGCTTTAAAATCTCTGTAAGAAATTTGGCGAAATTCTGCAATATTTGACGATTTTTCATTTCTCCCCGGAAAACGGAAAAGTACCTTTATTTTAAAAACTGGATCATTAGAGCATCATTTGAAACGTTTAAAATAAAAAGTTCGAAATTTAAAATGGATTTCCTTTTTAATTTTTGAAAGAAAAATATATTACACAAACTTCTTAAATTACCACAGTTCATTCAATATCAATCTAGATAAAAGTTTCGTAAAAATATTACTTGCTGAGAAAACTTTAATGCATTTATCAACAAAATTTGAGATTCGCTTTGACATCCAAATCTATGATAAAAAACTCTTTTATAGTAAAGCAATTTACATTCTATTTTAATGTAGTTCAATGTATTTTAAATTGAGAGATAATAAAAATCAAAATATTTTTTAAAAAAAAAAAAGAAGAAACAATCTTAAGTTAAAAAGCCAAATCTTTATACTAAGAAGCTATTTGTAATTTTCCATCATAATTTATGCAATTTTTGAATTAAAATCTTATCATATAAAACAAAAGAAAGAAACAAATTCAATTTCCATGCCATGCGAGCATTAAACGATGCATTTTTCTCTTAATGATTTAAGCTTCTATCAAAAGGGCATCAACAAAAAAATTAAGCGCTCGTCAGAAACTTACAAATGTCTTTATTTAAATATTGTTAATCGGAACACGTATCTCTCGTCCTTAAACATGACCTGGATACGTGACAGCGAGCGCGTACTGGCTGAAAGCATGAATGATGAAATCCACCTTTCACATAGCGTAACTCAAAATGCGTAGTAGTAAGTAGTACTGACGCATAACGCGTGGAAAAAAAACTGCTGTAATCATATTAAAACTAACATTTGGAGCTGTCTTAGCTGACAGCGAGCGCATACTGAATTTTTCGTTCCGCATTTATAGTATACATCTGTTTATTAAAAATAGTTTACCATTTGCACCTGCTTAAAATAAATTCCAGTTTATTTATTGTACGTGATATCGTACGTTTTATTTCAATGTCTGAAGGTTAAACAATTTTGTTTCGAACTCGGGGGAAAAAATGCGTTCAGCGAGATGGATTTCGTTTTATTCTAATATTTTATTTTATTTTGTTTCTGTTTTCGGAAGAACAAGTACACCTGCTATGTCATATAGAAAATGTGACTTTCTAATACTGGTACTGAGTTCGGAGGGAAATAAAAGAAATCAGGATTATAAAAATAAAACTATTTTGTAATAAAATTTTCTCTGATTTATGATCGTTTATTTGCTAATACAAGTTCTACGATTCCCGATTTCTCGTGTGAAAAGTATACGAAAGGCAAGTTTAGTGATCGTTAAAAAAAGTGAAATCTCAAAATGTTGGTATTTTTTCCATGTTTTATATTACTTTCCTGAGTCCGGAAAAAGCCCGTTTTGGAATTATGCCGTCTGTTTGTCTGAGAGTATGAACTCCAAAATGGCAATGAGTTCACAGAATAAAATTTTATGCTCAGACTATACACTAAACCTGTTGGCAATGATCTCTCTCTCTCTCTCTCTATCTCTATCTCTATCTATCTATGTATGTATGTATGTATGTATGTATGTATCTATCTATCTATCTATCTATCTATCTATCTATCTATCTATCTATCTATCTATCTATCTCTATCAATATCTCTATCTATCTATCTATCTCTATCAATATCTCTATCTATCTATCT
>JAOUZG010009736.1:2113218-2135045 GCA_026289955.1 Argiope argentata
TCTATCTATCTATCTTCTATCTATCTATTTATTTCTATCTGCCCGATTTTTCTTTTGTGTATGGTTTTTAAATTAGAATTAAAGATTCATATCAATTGTTGGTCCACATTTACCAAAAAAATCCTTTATTTGCACTTTTGTTATAAAATTAATTTCAGAAACATCATAAAATTAGACTCTTCGCTAATTTTTTTCAACTTTTAGAAATTTCCATGAAACACGGGGTTTTCAGAAGTAGACAACACGTTACAGAAAGACATCACATACAGAACGGCTATTCACGCATCACTTTCGCTTGCACAGCATCTTGGTACTTTTCCGTTAGCCGGGCATACGCAAAAAATCGCCAAATAATATAGAATTCCGCCAAATTTCTTACAGAGATTTTAAAGCGAAAATCGTCAATAAGGTAGAATTCCGCCAAATTTCTTTGGCGATTTTTTGTTTGCGCCCGGCTAAGGGAAAAATACCAGCCCCTTTTTACATAGGGCACATTCACACATGTCATAAATAGGACAGATAAAAAGCAAGTATGCCCGAACCCAGGACGCTCCGGATTCTTTGCTAATGACACATGAACCAGCAAGTAGACTTGTACTATTACTTAAAATGCACGTCCAGCAAATTGAAAAATTTCTTTTTCAATCAAAAATCCAAAATACAATTGTGGTAATCTCATTATGATAACTATACAAGTACAACAAAATTTGAAAGTTTTCTATGCAGTTAAAAGATTTCCGTATTATTATTTCCTGTAAAGGGGAAATCGTAATACACCTGTATAGAGAACAGTTCAATTGATTGCATAGATGAAGCTACGTTTAGTTTTAGCACAATATAAAACGGTTTGTGGTATTTTCCCGTTTGGTGGGAAATTTGGAGAAATTCTACATCATTTGGCGATTTTTCGCTTTAAAATCACTGTAAGAAATTCGGGAGAATTCTACATTATTTAGTGATTTTTCGCTGGCGCTCGGCTAACGGAAAAGTACCGGTTCGTTAGAGAATTAATTCCGTGAAGATGTTCTTTCCTTGAATTCAAATCGTAATTTAAGAGGTTTTAACACACAGAAAAAACACTCCCTCCCTCCAGCCTGAAAGAGGAAAAAATAATTCAGGATTGCTTCAAAACTCTGCTACAAAGCTTTACTAACATTGTTTCCTTGCGCATTTAGTAAAGAAGGTTCATAGATATTTCAAAGAATGCTGAGCGCATACAACATCAATAATTCCTTGCTTTCACCTTGAATTTGGAAACGTAAACATTTCATTCTCACCAAAATACTAAAGTATTATGCAACTTCCACGACGCTTAAAATACATTGTGTATGATCCTGCAGAATATATTGAAAGGTTTTAAACATTTCAATTTACCACCAATGCTGAATAGGTAGCAATCATGATTGTCCTTTGTAAAAATCAAATCGTTCTCTTCATATATAAAAGGAAATACTTTTCCATTAGCCGGGTAAAAATGAAAAATCGCCAAATAATGTAAAATTCCGCCAAATTTCTTACAGCTATTTTAAAGTGAAAAATCGCCAAATAAAGTAGAATTCCGCCAAATTTCTCACAGAGATTTTCAAGCGAAAAATTGCCAGATAATGTAGAGTTCCACCAAATTTCTTTGGCGATTTTTCGCTTGCGTTCTGCAAACGGTAAAGTACCGAAAAGGAATTTACCTTCGGCTACTAAATTTTTTAGAAATATTTCTTCGAATAATGAAACAATTTTTTGGTGTAATATTTCACAACAAAAGTTACCGTATGCATAAAATACAAAATTAAACGGAACTTGAAAGATGCCAAAGCAAAACTCCATTTAGTTAATAAATCTGAATCCAAATAATCGATACTTTTATATAAAACTATGCTTCTGTCCTTAGTAAGTTTTTTTATACTTATCAGATAGGTATTATCTACCGATGCCAGTGATTATAAAAAATCACATTACAAGAAGCTGGAAACCTTCAAATTATAACATGTTAAATTATTAACCTATTTAAAATTAGTTCATCTATAAGCATATCTTTAATTGGAACCAATTTTAAAAAAATTGAAACTTGCAAAGTAAAACAGCAATTCAAATTAGTAATATGACTAACATTAATTCTGCTTCAAAGGTATATTCATTTGACTACAATTAATGCATAGAAAAGAAGCCTAAATAGGTTTTGATAAATTTAAGCAATACAATAATTTAACATAGAATAATGTAATGAATAATACATACATATAAATTCAATATATACAATAATTAATTGAAGTATTCAAGGAACTCGAATCCTTCACACCAACTATCCTTTCAACAGAAGATAATAAAGAAAATTCATTGATTTAGTACCGAACTATATATTGAGAGTTATCTACCGAGATTTGAATCGATCTACACTACATGAAAACTAATTGCTGGTACAAATTCAGTATATAGTCTAAGGTACTTAAAAGCAATATCCACTTTGTATTGTTTATCTTTTTCTCCCCTCAAATTTCTAATATTCTTCTACAGTTCCCCATATCATTTGTCATTTTAATTTTTATTCACATTAAAATTGCATACCTATATTTAGAGAATAACTGTATTTTCAATACCATTTTTTTCACAGCAATAGTAACGCCTGGAAGTTAAGAATCTTTAAATTCAAAAATTTTGAAAATATATACAGTAACAGTTAAATAAACAAACTCGATGTATATTTGCTCAAAATTGTAGATTTATATCGAATCTCGGATCTATTAGCGATTGGGAAGAAGAATGAATGGCAGAAAAGGTACCAGCTAAGAAGAATAAAATTAAACATATGTCGAAATTCAGATCAAATAATTAAACAGAAAAATCTATTCTCATTTAATAATACCTACATCTTATGTCAAATACCGTGAAATTCTTTTAACTATTTTTTTAGATTCCATTCTGTAAACCCTTTTACATCTCAAGTAAAACATCATCCAATTCTTCTATCAAATTTTAGAGGAATATTCTATTTTTCGATTAAATACGGTAAAATCTTCTATTCTTCCGTTTTTCGATCAAATACCGTAAACTATTCTATTATTCTACACTTCGATCAGATACCGTAAACTCTTCTAATATTGTATTTTTCAATTAAATACCGTAAACTCTTCTATTATTCTAAGTTTCGATCAAATACTGTAAACTCTTCTGTTCTATTTTTCAATTAAATACTGTTTTGCTTGCAGTATTTAATCTTCTTCTATTCTTCTATTTTTCGATCAAATACTATAAACTATTCAGTTCTATTTTTGGATCAAACACTATAAACTCTTCTGTAATATTTTTCGATCAAATACTGTAAGCTCTTCTATTCTTCTATTTTTCGATCAAATACTGAAAACTTTTCTGTTCCTCTATTTTTCGATCAAATACTGTAAACTCTTCTGCATCTCAGGTCAAAAATTATGAAAGTTGAAGAATTAAGATCTCTTTCTGAATTATTGCACGACTCTTCCTAATAAAGACAAATCAAACCCCAAAATCGCATGAAATATCTACATTATTAAATATCTAGTTGCACTTCGTCTTATGTGGGTTCTAACTTCACTTCTTTATTGCTTATGGGTTTTAATTACAATAAAATTAATACAATAACAATAAAATTAGTATAGTGCAATTTAGGACCAAACATGACCATACAAAGTAGATGTTAAATGAAATGAGGGGTTAAACTTAAAATAGTACAGATTGCGACTTTATCTCCTAGTATACTACTTACATCACCCGGTTTTGCTTTAGAAAATGGGAGAAAAACTAGGCGTAATAAAACCAGAAAGTAAAAGTTCATAGTGGCATTGTCAATAAGAAGGGAAATATAAATAAAATATTTTGTCCGTGGCTTTTAACACAGAAAAAACACACACGAATAAATATTTAATAAAACAATTACAAAGGTCAAGTTCGGATTTCAGTGTAAGAATAAAAAAGCAATATTGTTCTCAAATACATACAAATATTTTATAAAGAATGCAAAATATAAGGGAAATTGTACGGCAATTAAATTAATATAATCAATTTTTACAAAAAAAAAATTTTTTTAAGGCATAAAAATTGTAAAATTTATATTTTCAGGAGTTATCATTTGAAATTTTTAATTAATCAAAATTTCAAAAAATAATACCGAAATAAGCCTTCTCTTTCTCCAAATTATATGCTTGTAATATTTGGTAGATCTTAGTTAAATAGCGTGCTTTGTAGAGAGCCAATACACACATTTTCTTTATTAGTAGTTCGGTAGAGAAAATATAATTAAAAAAAATTAAAATTAAATCTGCTATGCATATTTCAATGCATCATGTCGGAACATATTTCTTGAATAGCCAAGCACCTCGTGCTCGTGCAAGTTAAATTATATTTTTATTTATTTTAATTGTTTCATTGAATGGGTCACTTTAGTATTGCAAACGATCCAAAAAAAAACTTTGTCTCGCAATGATTGTTTAAAAAAAATATCCCATTTCCTATTTATTTCATTTCATGTAATCACACGCTCCAAATGACATTTTTCTAGGTTTTATTTGCTGTGGTAATTAATCAATTTTTTAATCAGAGTTGTTGTAAATGCAATGTCATTACGTTATTTATTAAAAGCTGATTTTTTTAAATGCTCGTGCTAATAAAAAAATTTTATTTTTCGCCTATGGATTTTTGTTGACACCAAAAACCTCATTCCGGGGACAACATCATGTTCTGACATTATAAAAGATAGTTAGTTAAAATTAAATGCTAATCTATACTACTATTAAAAATATGAAAGTTTGAATAGATGGGTGATGTTACTCAATCACGCCAGAACAGCTAAACGATATTGGATGAAAATCAGAACATAGATAGATTATAATCTAGAATAGAACATAGGCTACTATTTATTTAATTTTTATTGATTAAAAACAGGTGGTAAATTTTTTATTGATTAAAAACAGGATAACGAAAATAAAAAGACCAATTTTTTTTCACGCTAATGAGGTTAGGGTAACATGTTTCCGGCCAATTATTTCAAATGATTCTATTTATATTTTTAGTGTTTGATAAAATTAAAATTAAATATTGCTAATTAATCGATTTTTTGGATTCATTTTGAAGTACTTTTGAATTAAAATATGACAGAATAAAGGAAATAAAAAATTTCTAATCTGTATTGCATTACCCCAGCTGGAGTTGAAAATTCACGCATGTATGGTGTATTGTAATTGTTTACAACTGGATTTTCATTTTAATTAAAAGTTTAAAGATTATGTGTATAATACTGTAGTAGTTATCTCAATCTCGATCGATAAATAAAATAAACTTGAGCTGATTTTGAAGAAATACGGACTTTTGTGGTTTTGCTTTATTTCAGGTACACTCTATAAATAAATTGTTTTTAGGTTAGTTGTGTGCTCTTCCATGTGAACGATGCCGCGGTTAAAAGCTAATAAAAAATAAAGATTGAAAAATGTGGCTGTTTGGGAATATTTCTGTGTTTTGGTTGTAAAGGTGAAGGTTAAAATAAAATTATTTTAGTTACGTCTGCGACATTTTTAAAGCACAAAGTAATTATAAATTGTTGATGTTTTTAATTATCTTTAATTGAGGGATTAAATGAATAACTTAAAGTCTATTAATTCAAAAACGTACCGTTTTCTTACAAAATTCCAGAAAATAGGAAAACATAAAATAAATAGTTAATAATTACATTCAGTTGTTTGAAAAAATAATAATCATTAATTATTAATTAATAAACTAGTTAGTTTAAAAAATATTTTTGAAAACAGCAATTTGTTTTTAAAAAAGGTGTGATATAATCATTTAAATCTCTTTTTGTTCTTTTTTTATTATTATTATTATTCATGCCCTAATTTCAGTTGTAAAAAATATCTCACGATCTCGTTTAACTGCGGGAAAAGGAAAAAAAGTAAGAAAAGACAAATAAAAATAATAGAAAAAGATAATAAAAAATCGTTTGTCTATTGAATCGGTTTATCTGTAGTAGAATCTGTATTATCTGTTTGTAAATTCTTTTATCTGTAGTAGTTTATCTGTAGAATTTCAATGAAATTTTGAATTTAAAATAGATTTTAAGAAAGATATATTTACTTCGATTAGAATGATATTTAAAAAATACTGTTATTTTGATTCTAACACTTATTTTAATCTTCTTTGCAAACTTTATCAAAAAATCATCATAAATAAGGGGGGGGGGGGACTCGACATAAACTTATAGTGAAAATTCATACATTATACATATACATGATGCATATACATTAAAATATGCAAACAACTGTATTTAAAAATTTTATGTTTATATTTATTTAATAGCTTATATTTTAAAGATAAATTATTTAAAAAAATACTTTAATATAGAAGAAGGTAGCTTGTTAGACTTTTTTTAATAATATACTTATACATATACAGCTTAAAGTGATATTTAAATTATTGAATTAACTTTTTAATGTGACACAATGACATAAGTCTATTGTAAAAATTTTGATATTTTTATTCCATTTATAAACAATGTCCAGAGACAGAAAGAAAAATTAGTTTCCATTTAGTTCCTTCATCTTTTGATTTCTGTATATATTTCACTTTCAAAATGTCTGTCGTGCTGCCATCTGTAGGGCATATAACGCAAAAGAGGTTTTTACAAAATAATTTCCATATAAAATAAATTTTTGAAATATGTTTAAGTGCATATTAAATATAAAATGTTATTTATCTTACTTACTATTTAGATATATGAAATGTACTATAAAAAATGTTTGACTAAATATAGGAATACCAGAAACTTGTTTTTTTTAATCTTTTTTTTTAATGTGAGGTTATTTAGATCTTAAGAAATCCTTTTCGGATAACTTAAAATAACAAAAAAAAATGGAAGGCTTTTTTATTAATAATTTTAGCAAAATAAAGAAAATATTATCAAAATTTTACTCCAAATGAGAATTATGAATGATTTTTTAAAAAAAATGAATTGTGATATTATATAACGTTTTTTTTTTTTTTTTTGATTCATAAGGAAAAATGGAATCCAAAATTAGATTGGCATTCATATTAAATAATTATGATATTATATTTATATTTATGATATTAGAATAAAAAATGCAAAAATTATAGAAATATTTAGACTATTAAATATATTTTGTATTTTTAATTTGTTCTCTAGTTCATATGTACTGATTACGACGATTTTACACATAAAAAAGTACTGATATAAAAAGAATTGGTACTTTTCCGTTAGCCAGAAGCCAGCGAAAAATCGCCAAAAACTGAACGATTCCATTAAATTTCTTTAGTGATTTTTCGCTGGCGCCCGGCTAACGGAAAAGTACAAACAAATTGAAGTTGTTAAACATTAAAAAAATTAAGCTCTTATAAAAGATTGAACACCATAAAGAATTAAAATGCACTACAGCATTACAATTAAAAAAAAGAATTAAAATGCATCTAAGAACAAGCAAAATAAATGAACAAGAACTGAGTACAAAGTATTAAATGCATTTCATTTCTAATTTTTCAACTATGTATTGTACCTGCACTAAATTTCTAAATTCAAAATAATACATTTTATATAATAAATTTTTAAACGTACTGTAAATTAATAGATTTTATGCATTAAATTTCTAAATTTAAAATTAAATATTTTGTCTATTAATTTTTTATTTTAAAACCAAATTTAGAATAGCATTGTATTAACATAGAAAAAAAGTTGTTTTAAAAAAGGATAAATAAATGTGACAATTGATTTTCTGATTTTCTTTTTGATCGCAAGAATATTTCTCTTTTTTAAATTAACGAATAGTACTTTAAATTTCCATTTTTTAGCAAAATTATAAAAGACAATAAGTTATAAAATATATACTTTTTGAAATTCAAATTATGAAATTATATTTGTTTATGAAATTTGTAAAACTATGAAATATATATATATATATATATATATATTTCTGATTCGATAACAGTAATATTCGGAAAATCAAAATGGAACTCTTGAAGAAATATTTTCTATCTTTTATCTGACATAATATATCGATATAGATTAATTAATATTTTATTCATTAAGAATCAATATTTACTCAACTAGAAATAATTAGAAATCTTCTTTTATTTTTAAATCTTTAAATCTTATGAATTTAAAAAAGAAAAAAGAAAGAAAGAAAGAAAATCTGGCAAATTCAGTGAATTTCGAGTGATATATTTAACATAATGTGAAGGGATTTCTAATAATTTTGAATATATTAAAGTATTAGTTAAAGATCCAAATACAGAACTCCAGTTACTTTTGGCAACAAATCTTTTAGAGCTTATTTTAATAAATGGCCACGAATTTAAATTGAATTTCTTCATTTTTTATATCTACAACGTATTATTCATTTTTTTCCAATAAAAAAAATACTAATACTGAGTATGATAATTTATGAGAAATAAATCAGCCAGTCTGTGAAATGAATTTTAATAAAAGAAGAAGAAAATCTTTTAAAATTATTTAATGTATTAACTAGAAACACGAAAAATAACACTGCCCCGGGTGAGGATCGAACTCACGACCTTCAGATAACTCTTATGAGTGATTATGAGACTGACGCGCTGCCTACTGCGCTACCGAGGCCTGCAAACATTGTGTCGGGAAATGTTCAAATACACATTAAACACGTTATAACTATATTTTTGAAAGTATATTTACCGTGAATTAAGTTGGAATTTGTTTACTATTATCCATCCACTTCTTGATTTAAAAGTGTTCTGAAATTTTTGTCCATTCCCTACATTGCCGACAATAATACAAAATTTGTAACTTTTAATGTTTCGGAGATTGTTTATTATTATTTTTGAAATCAAATTCATGTGTGGCGTCATCTATCTAAAACGAAAGTGATTAGTTATTCTTCGAAAGTTATATAGGTGAAGATTGAATGTATAGAACATTTAAAATAAGGAAAGATTTAAAAAATATATTTATCTTAATTTCCTTTTTTTATGACATTATGATTTCCCATAAACGTCTAGAAATCCATTCATTTCCTTTAAAAATAATGAAGCTTCTGATTAAAAATTCAATACCTAAAAGTGCAAATTTTAGAATTTTAACCATACTTTAACTCCTATACTTTAGAATTAGATACATAGGACGATCTCAAAAAAAAAAAAGAAACTAATTTGAGAAAAAAGGAATTATAATATTAAAAAATAATATTGACAGATTTTTATGTGTTATGTACTAAAAAAAACACAGCAAAAAAAAACGTTTTTTTAAGTATCTGTAAATAATAAATGGATAAAATAATAAAGAGATAATGGAGAAAACATTTATAGTTTTAATAAACTTAGAAAGTAATTTTTTATCAAAAAATTTAGATTAAAAATACATGAAGTACTTAAAATATATGATCAATGTAGCCAAATTAGGCATAGAGCCATTAATAAAAATTTCTGAATGCTTTAAAAAATTGAAATAATAAACCAGTTTATTTGAAGTATATAAATTAATAATACAATATATTCAAATTCTTTGTTAACTTAGGTTTTTTTTTTCATTTTATTTTATTTGTTTATTTATTTATTTATTTATTGTATATTTTGGCGCACTAACAAAACTCAATTTTTTTTTATTTTTAATTATTTCTTGGGAAAAGATATTTTTAATGATAATATGCAATATTTTCTTTTCTTAAATAGTTTTTTAAAAACTTATTTCATTATCCGTCGCATTACTTGTAAAATAAACTCTTAAATTTCTTAAAAACTTGACTCTTTTTCTCCAATTGAAATCTAACAGTTTTTATTATTATTATTATTATTAGCGCTTTACAAAACCTATATTTACGTTATCAAATTTTTATTTTCAAAGTATTTGAGATTTTACATCTGCGAATAACTAGAACATAGTTTTTCAAAAAGGACAAATAAATCTTTTCAAAAGTAAACTGCTATTTAGCCTTTAGATGCTGATTGTATTTAAAAGTATTCTTCAAATCGGGATAATAATATTTCTATTTTTTCATGGTATAAAAAGATCATGAAGACGGTATCTTCGATGAAAGTTAACCAATAGAAGTAAAAGGCAAATGTAATTATAAATTAAAACAATTAAGTGGCTTTAAGAATTTGAAAAAGTTTTCTTTATGAAATCTTTAATATTTTTATTATTTCAAATTAAATTCTTGCATTTCTAAGTTAACAGATTAAAGTTAATACTTTAAAAAATTTGGTTAAAAAATTTTATGGGGATTTACAGTTTAGATACCTAATCAGTGTGTCAAATTTTAATTGTAGAGATCTTTATATTTTGTAGTTATCATATTTATTTGAATATGGACAGACAGATAAATTTTCATAGCATGAATTTCGTTCAAATTTAGAGAGAAATTTTCAGTATTAAAGATTACATACAAAATTGCATCGCTGGAGCTCAAAGTGTTCTCAGGTAATCATGTCAGGAAAAAGATAAACATAATTCCGAAAATACATTTTACGGACTTAAGGAGGTTTAAAACATGACGATTCGTCAAAAACACGATTCAAAAATTTATGGCATTTAAAATCTTTTCTCATTTACAGGAAAATTTTTAAAAAGCTGTAAGCATAAATAAAGAAAATGCTTTTTTTTTTTTACAAAGTACTGTATAAGAACATTATACGAATTAACAAAATATTACATTTCAAATAAAAAATTTAAATTAGTATTGGGCAAAAACAATTTTTTAAAAAAAAATCAAGGGTGTATTTTGCAAGGAAGTTCTGAAAATCTCTCCTTCATTCATTATCCGTTGCCCCTTTAAGCAAGATCCGATAGGTTCGATTTTCTAAAATGAACTTAAGAGGAATTTTATGAGTCAAAAAGTATAAGAAGTTTATGACTTATTCAGCTTCATTTGTAGCCTATATTTGTTTTAACATTTATTATTTACCTATAGCGGAGATCTGAGAATAATTATCATTACTTATTTTATTACTAGCCGCCTTTGGCGACCAGTTAGTTCGCCACTATTAATGCCGATTAAAGGGTTCAATCAATTTTATATAACTTGGTCTCATTAAAAGCTTTTCAGCAAAATACTTTTAAGCTTAAAATTTCGATAGTCATATAATTCAATTATATTATTATGTAGCAGTCCTGATCTTTGAACTCCGCATTTCTCTCTGATTTTCTATCAGAGCTCGTAAAATTCAGTTTTAATTTAAAGTGGAAATGATGAAACTTCAATTAATATAAAGATCTCTTTACTCAATCCAAGCATGTCTTTTAATAAAATTAAAAACTGAAAGCAGAGTAGTCCGACATTGAACTTTTATGTACACTACAGAAATTGAAACATTATAATTTTTTTTATAATTTATAATATGCCAGGGAATTAATCAGCAAACATTTCACAGATTAAATGAAACATTCAGTTTTTAATTTTTTTTAGATGTATATAAATGCTCTCGATAATGAAATTTTTTTCGGTTTATAAATATATTTCAAAAAATTACGGTTTAAATTTCTTTGGTCTTATAGATTCATATTCTGTAAAGTATTTTTAATATTTCAACTTCTAAATCAATAAATAAACATTTCTATCTTCTGCAATCAAATATGGTTGATTTATTCAGTTTTGAATATTGCAAGTTTAGAACAATCATCATTTTCATAGTCTAGATCAATTATTCTAGAGTAACCCTGATTGGCTTCTTTGAGATATTGATAAAGTGATCTAAAATCGCCAGTTTTTATCGAATAGTTATACTGAAATTTTCATAGATCGATCAGCTTTGATGATTGATTTAGTTCATTGGAGTGCCACTTTTTTATTTTAAGGACTTTTTGTCTCTAGAATATTTTGTTAAACATGATTCACATAGCTTATGATATATGTAAAAATTTAAAAGTCATTATTCATCAGCACTTTCTCCCTCAATCTACTAATTATATATTTCACTTAGACCATTTGGTAAGAGATTTATGTCCCTCCTCCCAAAAAAATTAAGAAATTATATGTTGGGCTCCTATTACAGATGATGACTTGTAGATGTTAAGCCATATTTGCCTTAAATAAAATTGTTTCATTGGATTAGTAATATATGTATAGTAAAATATCATAGAAAACGTTTTCATCCATTTATTTTCCACAAATATCATGTTTCATATTTGTTTCATTTTATGCAGACACGTGCCGAAAATGACATTTTTATATGTTTAATTTGAAATGAAAGCTGATTTATTTGTTCATATGTGAGAACATGATATTGCTTTGGTTAGAAAGTTTTGATGTCTCCGAAATATGCGGGTAAAAAATGTGTTTATATGATTTTACAAATTTTGCATTGTTAATTATTGCGTATGCTTGTTTGAAAGATGCGCTTTCAAATAGCTGACCTGCTTTTACCAGCATAGCTTTAATATTACGTATGCTTCGTTGAAAGCAGGTGCGTTTTTATTTCGCATGATTTATTAAAATGCGGTGATAAATTACAATCTTGAAGACGAATTCTTTGATTTGCGCAATATATCTTTTTCAAATGAGTAAAAGTAACTTTTTAAAACATGTCTTAGTGTTTTAAAAATTTAAAAAAAAAAACGCGAATGCAAAAATATTTTACTTCTACTTAATATCAATTGCTTTTTGTTCATCGTTTCTTTGAAATGACGTCATCTTCAAGCTCGATTAAGATTTCTTACTTTTAAATAATTAATATCGCTCTCAGAAGATTCTCGTTTGGTACTTTTCTAAAAATTCTTTTTCAGTTTTAACTGTCGCACTTCTGTAATATATTTTTATTTTGTGTTTTTATTTATTTTAATTCATTAATTGAACTAATTTTGATATTACAAACGATGAAGAAAAATTTTCTCTTGCATTTATTGTTTAAAAAATATCGCATTTCCTATTTATTTCATTTTATATAATCACGTGATATAAATTATATTTTAGTTTTATTTTTGGTCGTAATCAACTTTTTTTAATCAGAACTTTAGAAAATATGATGGCAACATTTTATTAAAAACTGATTTTTTTTGAGATCCTCCAGAAGATAAAATTTTATTTTTATTTTATTGTTGAAAAAACCTCGATTAAATTAAATTTTTAAAAATTCATTAAAAATAGAGTTTTAATTTATAGGTCAAAACATTAGTATCATTGAAAAGCTAATTTTTTGTGCTTTAACATGATGCAAAAATCAATTTTGTGCTGTAATATTTTCGAAAGTTATAGTGAAAAAACGTTAAAATTTGGATTATTTTTAATTAATTAAAATTTTAATTAAAAATTCAAAAAAAGGGCTCCTTGGTGCACATTCCCGGCCCCCAAGGTATACATGTACCAAATTTGGTAGCTGTAAGTCGAACGGTCTGGCCTGTACACCGCCAACAGATACACACGCATTGTGCTTTATTATAAGTAAAGATTTGTGGAGAAATTGCATAATATCGTCATGCTTTGTTGTGCAATGTAAATTTTTCAAACACTTTAGAACGTCTAATAAGTTAATACTACAAGTCGTTCTCCTTTTTTCATATGATTTGCTACAACAAAAATATAAGTTTAAAAGAAACAAAAATAATTTAGTGAGCAGTAAATTAAGGTAGCTAAAACGAATTTAAAAAATTGTTCCTCCCTCACAAAGAATATGAAAGGTAATTTTAGTATCATCACGCTGCCTAAAAAATAATTGATTAGATATTATTTAAAAATTATTATAAAATTTTAAAAAGTTATTGAATTCAATTAATGATTTATATGTATTTATATTAAAAATTAGCAAAATTCATAAACATTTTTATTTGTAATAATACTCAACAGATGGCAGCACACCAGAAATCTACTACAATTATAATTTTTTTAGAAACATTGATGATAGGACACATGCATAGGTTACTGAAAATGTACCATTTCCCAATATAAAATCTAGATACACGTAGGGATTGAAAAAAGTAAAAAAAACTAAATCTCTGCATCAAGAAAATCATCCAATATTTAACTAATTAATTAACAAGAATAAAAGCTATACTTTTTTTGTTTCAAAAGAAAATTTTTAAGGTTCTTTAAAATGAATTTCTGTTATCTACTGATTTACATATATCCGAAAATCCTTTTTTAGGAGAGAAACAAAAAAAAAAATGTGAAAAGATTAGTGGAACAATATAATTTATTATAAAACTCAATTAGGACCAAAGCATAACATTAAAAGAAATTCTTTAATAGCAATGCTATAAATAAAGAATGGATTTATTCCAAATAAAGTTCTTTTGATCAAATTCAAACCGATATATCTTAATTATTCTTCTATTTTTATTTATTGTACTTTAAATTATTTATTTACTTTTAAGCAAGCTATACTTTGGAAGTTATTAGAAAAATTATTTTTGTTTATAATGAAAATTTGTAAGGCTCTTGAAAATGAATTTCTCTTATCTATTGATAGCCGGGTCCCAACCAGGCTAAGTCGGGCCCTGATTACAAGCTAGCCATCTTTGACGATAAGTTCTTTAAAATTTGTTAAAGGCTCCTAAATATTTCAATTAAATATTTTTTGGAACTTAATTTTAATGGTATCTTCAGCAAAAAATTTTTAAATTTCAAATTTTGGTTTTCACTTAATTCAAGTAAAATTCGAAAACAAACTGTTCTGAATATTGTGTTATTTATAAAGAAAGGCTAGATTTTAAAATTAAATCTTAATCAACAAAATCAATTAAATGCAACAAAATTTAAAACTTTTTTATTAAAAGCAAGTTTTAAATTTAAAAAATACTAAAACTGGAATAAAAAACTGAATTTTCATTTCTTAATCATCAACAACGGGAAGATAGTCATAATAAAATATTAATAATACCTATGAAAGTTATTTGAATTTAAATTCATCTATGAAGTTTGTTGCTGTAAAATAAGCTTAAAATATTTTTTATTAGATATTTGCTGTATAATTAAAGGTGAAATTTAGAAATAAAATTACAATACCCGAATCATGTATAAAGCATTATCGTATAAAGATATTTCGTACAAGAGATATGGATCTTTTATTTTTTCAATTCATTTTTTAATCCGTACACTCTCATGTAATTAGAATCTCTGCTTTTAATTTTCCTAATTGCGGTTCGAAAAAAAAATGGAGCTATGTTTTAAATTTTAAACAAAGTTTATTTCATATATATCCATGTGTGACATATAGTTTGTTAACCCCCGTGAAATAAATTAATGTGGGGATAAATAAAGCAGCTCAATTTTTAAAAAAAATTATTATTTGCTTAGGAAGATTTAAGTAAGATTTCATTTTATATACTTATTGAGGTGTATAAAAGGAGTTATAGTCGTAATATAAAAACATAGATGGCAGCCCGATACATGGTTTGTTCTCTAATTAGTTCCCAGTGATATGGAATAAATCAATTTTAAATTATTGTGTTCAATTTTGTTTATATTTCATTCTTAGTACTCAAAAAATACAGATAAATGATCTCAGCAACAATTTTTAGATTGTTTTCAAAATAAAAATGTTTTGCATTTCTTTGTTGTTGTTTTTAAATAATGATTAGTTGCAGTGGCGGATTTGGAGTTTCTGAGGCCCGAGGCGCAAATCAATTTGAGGCCCCCCTCCATTTATATTTATAGTGTGCACTCTTTATGCATATTTTTTGCTTTGTTAAGCTCTGTATCCGGTTTTTTGTGTTAACAAAAGAGCAAGGGGGAGACCTAGGTACATAAAATTGAAAATTAAAATCATTTTTTTCGTTCTACTTGGCAGTATTTAAAAGGATGATGAAGTTCAGCGTGTGTTAAGGATGTCCTTAAAAAATAGGGGCTATTTTGTATCATAGTTGCGCAATATTTTTCAGAGATACATGCCTAAAATTTCATTATACACTAAATCAATTATTATAAAATGGAGCTGTTTTTCACTTTTGGGAATAAAGATATTTTGGTTTTGTTTTAAAAGGTTATCAGAATCGGCTGATATTTTATTTTGTTGTTTAAAATTACAAGTTGTTGATTCTTCTATTCCATTCTCAGATCACTCACAAATTTCTTCGATTTCGCATTTTACTTCGACTCACTCATCGGCTTTTTCTTCATTCTGTTTCTTCATTCTGTTCTGTGCTCATTCTGTTTTGATTTGTTCATCTGTCTTTTTAAGTTTGAATTCAATTCCACTTCTCTCGTCAATTTCTTCGAATTCATTTTCAACTTCAGCCTGTTCAGTGATTTTTTCTTGTGCACATTTTGTTTCAGTACGCTCGTTTACTTTTCAAATACACAAGATAAAGATGTAAAATCTCCCCCCCCATACACATCCGGTTGACACTTTACTCTCTCATTCTCACAACAGTTGGTTTTTCAAGGGTACTGATATTGCATGATTCTTTGACTGCGATAGATAAACCAGGAGTGGTAATAAAAAAGTGTAAAAATGAAAGGTTTTATTAAAAAAATATCCTCTTTTTCAAAATTTAAATTATTATTTCTTTAGGACTAAATTTTGAGGCCCCTTAATTTATGAGGCCAGAGGCGCGTGCCTCATGCGCCTGTTTGGAAATCCGCCTCTGATTACTTGGCTAAAAAAATTTCGTATGTTAAATATGATCTTATTTTTGTTTGGTTCTTTCATATTTGAAAAATAATTTGGTTTGCCATGTTATTCTTATGCGATCACAAAAGGGTTTTTCCCCCACTTTCTTTTCCTTTATTTATTTATTTACTATTTTCCTCTTTTTTTAAATTCTTTTTTTAACCGTTTTTTTTAGTATTTCTTGTAAAATTTAAGAAAAAAAAATTCCCTTTAATTGTTTCATAAAAATTTCTTTTCAATAAAATAGTAAAATTATTTTTCAATTTGATTGATTATATTTATCTTTTTTATCGACTCTGTATTCTTTAATTACTTTTCAAATGTCACGATTTAAATTTTCTGATAAAAATGGAGTCATGTTCAGGGAAATAAAAAAAAAGTTTAGAAACTCTGATGTAAAACAAAGTATAAGAGTAACTTGAAACTGAAAACGGAAACGTGCTCTGCAAAAAGTGGGCGAAGAAGGATTGCTTCTTCACGAAAAGGTCTTAAATGTGAATAATTTGATGCTTTCATGAATGATGTGCGTTTCTCGTGAAGGAGATAAAATTTTAAAAAGCTGTTTAACGCTCAAAAAAAAAAAATTAGCAATTTTCTTAAGAAGTAGTTTCTTTTAAGAAGTGGTTTTTAGTGCAACATAGCGATTATGGAGGTAGATATAGTTATTTTGAACTGAATTCACGGTGATTTTAATCAAAAGGGTAAATAATAAAAACAAAGGAATCACTTCCCTGTGTGTGTGTGTGTGTGTGTGTGTGTGTGTGTGTGTCCCTTCACTCGGAGTGTGGGAATTCGTCGGCTTTTAACCGATTCAGAAATTTTACAAAACTTCTGTTGAATTAATTAACTAGAACAAGAGGAATGGATCAGGAAATAAGAGAATAATTTTAGAATGAAGTTACTATGTGCTAAATTTAGATAATACTTTGGAAATTAATTATAGTTCAATTTAATTTTAAAATATTATTACATGTATATCAAACGGATGAGTGGTGGAATATTTGATGCATCACATCTAATTTTTCATGCAACGGACATTATATAACATATCCTAACTTCATTACATATGCCACTAATGAATTAGAGCAAATAGTAAGGCTGGACGAGCATTGAGAGCGCAAATGGAATGGGTTAGATTATATTTCGTTCGTGTGGTAAGATCGATGGTTTTTTTTAACTATATTATTATTTTAATTAAAAAGTCACTTCGAAATTTAACTTCTGGAAAACATTTACAGACAATAATGGGGGCTGGGATAACTTGGTTGGTAGGTCTTGGATTCGCAACCCTTGAGCTGCGAGTTCAAACCTGCCAGTAAAAGACCTCCTTGTAGAGAGTAATACCACTGGGATTTACTGGGTCAGAGGTGATCGTTCTCTGAAGCACATAGTAACTTCATAGTAATTCCTAAATGAAGTCCGCTCCGTAAAAACTGTTTGTGACGTGTGTGAGCTAGAAATCAGACCTGCCCTAGGGTAATCAGGGGTATATACCCTCAAAATTTGTCCCCCGGGGGGGAACCTCGTAATTGGGGATGACATGCTTCCGATATGGTGGTTGGATCTCCCTAACCCGGTGGATTCACAAATATGTGGTGGTTAGGCTCCTTCCATCGATGACCGGACGTACTTCCTTTGGGGAGGGTTGTACCGTGGCCGGTGACGGCCCTTAGGACTCAACCACAGTTCCAGCTGATTGCTGTTGCGTCGGTCCGGTCATTCAGTGCTGTTAGTTAATCCATGTGCCTTCGCGACGAGTCGGAGAATCTGCGATCGGAGAAAATCTACTGCACACCCCCCTTTCCGTTGTAAAGTGGAACACGAGAACCACATCAATTACGGGCATGTGTATATTTTGAATTATGCATTTCCAATAATTTCCAGAATTGCATTTTATCAGTATCTTTATTTGCTGTCTTTTCTCTCTCACCACAAGTCATTGACAAAATCCCATATCTCTGAAATCAATGTTATGATGTCACATTTGCTTTAAGTTTGCAGATGATCAAATAAAGTTAATAATAACATTAACTTTATTTTAAGTTTGCAGATGGACAAAAGAAATCAAAATCAAAATCATAACGTACATGATCACCATCGCCAATGTGCACGATCACCAATTGATTGCATTGCTGCAAGATAGATAAGATTTGATAAGCTTATTGACTACTTGATTTGTTGCTTCTTGACAGAAACGGCGGCAGGAATTTGCCGACGGGGAGGCAAGACAAATACGATAGGGGGGCAAACACAATATCTCTCATTTGGCTTCAAAACAGTTAATTTTACATTTAGTTAAAGAAAATCATTATTTAGATTCTTTTTTTAATTCAGATACTAGCCCTTTCGTTGTTCATTGCACATTTGCAAAAATAATGTTGTTATACGATATAATGTGATATCTCATTCACTTGTCGGATATATTGTCAAAATAAGCGCAAATTATAAATTAAATGAACGACTCTTTAATCAAATGTCGGAAATCTGCAGACTTCTTCGACATTCGACACATTGAGTTTATAGTCGATTGATCAAAAATTGGCAATAAATAACCTTATCAACTTTGTCGTTTATATTGTCAAAAGTAGTACAAATTATAATCTGAATGAACGACATTTGAATCAGGGGTCTAAAATCTAAACGTATGTCTTCGACATCCATTATTTTCAATTTTTAGGTCTTATCTATGAAAATACGGTATATTATTGATCTACCACCCTATCAAATATTTTGCCAAAAATAGTCTAAACAATTTAATCATTATTTTGCATATTTCGATTGTTTACAATATATTAATTTCAAGGAGGTCTTTAAATAACCATATTCGATAATGCGCAGCTCTCTGCAACCATCCTGAAATACTGAACATTTTTGCCGACGAAACTCTAAATATCTCGCCGATGGGGGGGAGTACCCACAGGGGGAAACTGCCCCCCTGCTATCGCCGCCTCTTCTTCTTGACTCATTGACTTTCGACAAATGTCGGCTTCATGTCCTTTTTCCAAAACAGCCAGATGAGCAAGAGATTCCTAAATTAAATTACCATGTACACTATGAGCTTGGATTCATCCAAATGCATTGTTATAAGATAAAAAAGATTCGATAAGCTCAATGATTCTCCGATTTGCTACTTCTTGACTCGTTAACTTTTGATGAATGATTCGCTTTCAGTTCGAGCTAAGATCACGGAATTAATACGGAAGTAAGATGTACGAGAGAGCCTTCTGTCAGATCTTAGCATGACTAATCTGAGGGGCATAAATATACCTGTTGATTTTTGACTTCAGCAAATAAAGATATTAATCGTCTCGAGCCATTTAGGGTGTAATTGTGCGTGTTACTTTTGTGTGGACAACCCGACACACATGAGCATTTCGCCTTGCCCCACCGTCGCGGCAATATCTGAAGAATCTTTGAGACTGATTGCCGGTTCCTTGAAGCTTGGAAAATTTATAGAATGAGCACACTTCTCGCTAACTCTTACTCCTGAGAAAAGCAGTCTGCTGTGACAAAGCAATAAAGAATACCTTCAACTCAAGCCTAAGAAAAAACACTCATCAGAAGACCAGAATGTATAGCTATTTGTTAAATCATGCAGTATCATATGTAAAGATGACTTCATTATAATTTGTAATTAGTCAGACTTGGCAGAATAAAGCAAACTCACGAATTTTAACTCATAAAAGTTGATAGTTTAAAGCAAAATCAGTTTAACAATTACACAGGAAAGAAATTTAAAAAGCATATTTCGAATTTACTGATGATTTAAGTACATATATTCATACAGGTAATGAAATTGACTTTGAACAGAGTCATGTAAGATTAAACTTTATTAAAATTAGTTGAAAACCGGGAATTTCAATTCAAATGTTGGCCCGAATACAGATTATGGCTTATATAAAATTTCTGTTATTGTTTTTTCTTATGGCACTTGCTATGGACAAGCCCGCTGATGCATCAAAGTATTTAAGCCTACATAATCGTCTCTTGTATGAAGTAGGGTCAAGAGTATCTTAGCTACACACACGTCATAATCCTTTTTAATTTAGACCTGGAACAGAGAACGATCATCTCTGACCCAGTACTCCCATTGGTGCTACTCTCGACATAGAGAACTTTGCGATCACAGCAGATTTAAAGAGCAATAATCGCCTCACACTCGGGGAATTTCGGCCGGCGAGTTTCGAACTCGCAATCTATAGACTACGAGTCCAACGCTCTACCAACCTGGCTATGCTTGCCTTTAAAATGTCTGAAAAGTATGAATGCAGGTTCAGTAAAAACGGCCAGTCGTAAAAATTTTAGTGAGATCAAACCTCCCCACTCCAATACATTTTAAGTTAATAAACCTAAAAATTCCTATAAGCTGTAAAAATATTTATTAATTTAAGTAGAAAATTTTATTACACTGGAAATTTTGATTAATAGAAATTAAAATCAAATTATATTCAGAAATATCACTTGTTTTAAAAAGGATCAGGGTTTATTTTTAACTTAAGAAAAACTTTCACTTTTAACCTCTTAAAAAATGTGTTATATCACTGATTCCGAAAAATACATGATGTCAATATGGTTTAAAAAATCTAAAGTTCGAAATCCTGAAAATTTATAAACTAATATTTAAAAAAGTAAACGAATGACACAATGATAAAAACGTATATTTTATTGTGTTTTTTGTTGCCTTTTTGTCAAAACATGACTTTTTAAATTTAGACACTCACAAACTTTCTTTAATGCATTCCTATGAGAAACATGTATATAAACATTAAATATCCATTATAACCTTTTTATTTTTTCTGATTAATAACATATTTACAAGAATTCGATAACATTAATTTTGATACGTAAAATTTATAAAATATGTCATTTGTATCATTAGTTCCTGAGTTCAAAAAAGCAGAGAAAATCTCTAAGATCAAATACTAAAACTGACTAAAAAGATATTATGTCCAAGAACTGAAAGCACAAACAAGTGTATAATAAAAACATAACTTTGATATACTTACCGCGGGCAGGTTTTAAGATAGAAGGTGTATTTTATCTGAGCTTCAAACAGACAATCTGAAAGAAATATAAATGAATTAATGCATAATTACCCACCATTTTAAGAGGAAAACACATAATTTTTGTGTAATGGGGAAAATGAGCTGTTTCATAACAGTTTATATAACCTTTTAAAAGAAAAATATGTGAAATTTAAGTTTTCTGAGATTTACTGCACAATATCGCAATTGAACTATCTGGTCTACCTAAGTATCTAAGAAACATTGCACAATATCGCAATCGAACTA
>JAOUZG010009736.1:2135055-2149050 GCA_026289955.1 Argiope argentata
TCTACCTAAGTATCTAAGAAACATTGCACAATATCGCAATCGAACTATCCGTCCTACCTTAGTATTTAAAAAACATTGCACAATATTGCAATTGAACTATCTGGTCTACCTAAATATCTAAGAAACATTGCACAATATCGCAATCGAACTATCCGCCATACTTAAATATCTAACAAACATTGGACAATATCGCAATCGAACTATCCGCCCCACCTAAATATCTAACAAACATTGCACAATATCGAGATCAAACTATCTGCTCTACCTAAGTATCGAACAAACTGCGTGATAGTTGCTGCTTGTGCTTAGAAGCTATAACCGAATCCTAAAAACCATTACACCCTATAAGCACGATACACCCTCTTATCAGTGAAATGGAAGTAATTGGCCCAAAATGTTTAATAAAGAAATTTGGGAAAAGAGAATTAGCCAGAAGCCAGGTACCTTATTATTTTCATATCTGAGGTATTTATTATATAGTACAGGATATGCTAAAAGGCTGTTTACAAACTTTAAAAATTGATCAACGATACAAAAAGTAATAAGTTTTAAAATTTAATAAAAAATCCAAACGAGAAATGCTAGGTATAGCTGTAAATGAATTGTAAGAAAACTATATACTAAATAAAATACCCGACACAGGTTTAAAGGAATGCTAATTTGCAATAGTAGAGGGATGCAGTTTAGCTCGTAAAAATATGTGAAGCTCATATAATTTGGAACAAGTCCTTGAACACTTAAGTTAATTATCCCAAAGATTTGCTGCTTATTCTTCGTCTTACTTCTCATTGTATCTTTAATATGATATATAATGCTGTTTTTTACACAACTGTGTCTTTTTTGCAGTTGTGAATATCTATTTCATTAAAGCTGTTTCTTCAGTTAGTCTGGTATATCATTTTCTTTTTCTCAATTCACTGACAAATAATCCCTTGTAAAACAATCGCAACAAAGAAAATATAGATGGTCATATCCCGAGTTTTGATGGAAAACGTGGGGAATACATACTCATGTTCTCAAACAACTATTGAAAAAGACAAATTTGAACAATATTTTATAAGTAAGTGTTTCATGTAAAAAAAGCATCACTTTCAATAAAGATGTTAAGAGAAATAAATCACTAATTAAGAGAACAGTTAATTCTATGAAATACGAAAGAAGTCAATTGATACGTTGCGATTAACCTGAAAGATACAAGAAGGGTCCGTCTGTTATCTCCAGACCGGATATGGGGTGGAGGAACTATTCTCAACCTTTAACATTCCTGGGCCACCTTTCATAACCCTTAACCTTTTCTTAGCCTTAGACAGCAATGGTCTTGAAGAGAGTTTTTATTTTAAATTGCAAGATTCAACCGGTGAATGTAATATTCCTTTGCAAAGCAGAGCGGATTTACAAGGAAATTTCTCATGTAGGCATCAAGTAAAAGTATTAGATATAGCTACCCTGCCTTGAAAACTCTATGGTCGTGCAGGATACTTTTTTTAGCTACAGTACACTGGAAAGTGTACTGTAGGTGGCAGGACAGGCCGGATCACAAAAAAGCTGGTGTGGCCAGAGTTCCATGAACTTATTTATTTGCTTCCCAATATAGACAAAGTTTCTATATTGGTAAGAAAAGTTTTTATATCGCAAAGTTTCTATATTGGTAAGAAAAGTTTCTATATTGCAATGTTTCTATATTGGTAAAAAAAGTTTCTGTATTGCAAAGTTTCTATATTGGTAAGAAAAGTTTTTATATTGCAAAGTTTCCATATAGGTAAGAAAAGTTTCTATATTGCAAGGTTTCGATATTGGTTTACTGAAAACAAAGCTTTTATATCAAAACTCATTGCTATAAAACGTATTTTCTTACTCCTCATTGGGTACTATCCTCTTTTTGGGCTTCATTTATATCAAGCCACTTGAATATAAACGTAGCCATGGCCTGTTGAATCATAAAAACAGTTGCCAGTAATGCTTTAAAATAAAAAAAAACTCTGTACTGTTAATTTATATATATATTCCAAGTTTGCAGTGAATGCTAGATGCAAACGATTTGAAAATTATGCTTTATGATTCTATGCAATGTTGTTTTATAAATGTGTGCAATTCCTATCAAAATTTTGTTAAAATGTTTTATTTTGCTATAAATAGTTAACTTAATTTCATTTATTGATATTTTTCTTTATTGAGATGTCGTAAGGAGAGACAAAAAGATAAGTAAGCATTCTTACAGAAATTGATAGATGGATCAATCTATTCCGATTGATGTACTTTTTAAGTACTTATTTTTAATGCTATTAATGCTATTTATGATAAATATACAATATAAAGAAATTTTACGGCAATACAGCAACTTGTTGATTAAATTAATAACTCAAAACATACAAATTCAAAACTTGTCTTTCAAATTTCGTGACGAGGTAGGAAACCGATTTCACATAAGTAGGTCTCTCTGCTAACGTCATCTGCCCGGACAAAATGGACAAGCAAAGTGGACACAAGAAAATAGTAACGACTGGGAGTTTTAGGAATGCAACTTTAAGGGATAACGAACTTGACTTTTACTCTATCAAGGTAAAGTATGGTTCCACAGATTGTGCTCAAAAGTACCATTATTTATACGAACACAGCGCCGTTGCATTGACGGCCGAACAATTTCAAAAAACTCTTGGCATGTCAAGGACATTTCCTGCGGCGGCCACCATTCGTGCAACGAAGTCTATTTTTACTGTAGAAGGGAGTCTCGAACGCTTGGTATTTCATGCCTTCCACACAAAAAGAAATCCATGGGTGATAAATCAGGCTATCATATCCAAGTAATCGATCCACTTCTGCTGATGAGTCGAGCTCTGGATGTTCTATTCAGGTAATTTAGCGAGACTGTTAGACTAGGGCCTGGAGTCCCGTGTTTATACCACATATCTTAGAAGATATGCTCAGGGACATCCCCCCCCAAAAAAAAGGTTGTAACATTGTCTCGAAAAAAATTTGGTATTTCAGACCCGGCCAATCGGGGTGGTAACAAACAATTACCGATGACCATCAATCACAAGAGCACACATTCACGGCAAAAAACTTGCGCAGCTTAATTTCCCGCACCATTCTAGACTTACAAGGAAGTGGTCAGACAAGCTGTACATTGGTTGGCTACACACAGTGCCTTCTACATACGCATGCGTACATTTACGGACACACTTTTTATGTGTAATCAGTTTCTTGACGTAGTTTTGAATCACCCTGTATATATTATTTTGGTACTTACGTATTAGACCGTCTAACTTTATTACCAAATTGGATGTAGTCGCCAATGAGTTGCTAAACCTCCAATTATAGCAATCCGGCAACGGTGTAATCCGTTGATCTTTATCGCCAAATTTAATTCCGCCACCAAAGAGATACTAAACCGTTGGCGACCGTTAGCGAAGACGGTCTAATACGTAAGTACCATTATTTTTTGCTGCCAATACTCAAAAAATATATTTTTTATTTAAGTAGATAGCATCTTAAAAGCAGAAATTTATAGAATACAAAAATTAAAAATTTGGCAAATGGTTGAGAAGTTTCATTACACAAAATCGAAAATTCAATAAGAATTTTGGAAAGAAACAACTTCCACCAAATTTGTTAAATAGAAAATTCGATAAAGATTTGATGTAGTTATGAGGGGAATTTCAGAAATCACATGCCATATAACTATCCAGTTTACCTTTTGAATTATTGTTTTCGTATACAGATAAACTGGCTAAAACAACAAGATTCCAAAAATTAATTTTTGATATCAGGAGATTTAAAATAATAAAATTAGCCAAATAAATTTGAATTAAAGAAAATATTTTATGTTTAAAATACCTTTTTTTTTTTGTAAATTTCTAATAGGAATAAGTAAAAAGAATAGTCTATAATCATTAAAATGTGCAACAAAAATTTACAGATTCTTTGCAACATAAATTTAAGATTGGCGACCAAAGTCAGTGGAAAATATTCTAAGTTCAAGATATTCCCAGTTCGTTTGAAAATCTATTATTGCTATTATTCAAATCCCTAAAAGAACGAAACCGTTGCCAATTTGCTGTATCGAAGTTTATTAGATAAATTATCATTTTCTCTATCACAATGCTTACATGTGTTCTGATCAAACTTTGAATAACATTAAAAAACAAAACGAAAGTGATAAAAAAAAGTTGCGAAGCCCAAGAACTTCAGTCGAGCGTTGACAGTAAAGATAACACTGTATCGACAGCAAGTGATAAGAGTTAACGCCAAAACATGAAACCAGAGGGGAAAAAAGTTTATGAATAGAAGTCAAAAGTGGAAACTCAGCTTGCATTGTTTCTTCTTAGTTTCTGTCAGCGAATCAAGTGGTGATATGCAAAACATGTGTGGCTGATTTTATTGATAATGCGAAATGCTGATAATTCGCGATGATGTGCGCAGCTTATCTGTTAGCTGGATACTCCGTTGAAGTTGATGGATCGGCTCTGAAGGGGAAAAAAAATCCTTAGATATTTTGGAAGTGATTAGATAAAAAACAAAATTGGAAAAGTGAAAAATTTGTTTGCATGGGGTCATTTCTTTGATTAATTGTGCCTACTGCATAGCGATTTAAAAAAATCCACAAAGAAATAAAGAATCTGATTAAATGACAACCTTCAAAGTTAAATTCATATCAAAAAGTTTCTAGAGATGGAAGAGTATAGATACTCAGGCTTCGATTTTTGTTTAAGAAAAACCATGAAAGTTTATAGCTTTTTAATATAAAATAGTAAAATATTTATATTATTTTTATTCTAAAATAAAAGAAGTAATATAAAAAATTGTAAGTCAATTCAAACTTAGGTTTAAAAAAATTACTTTTCATTAAATAATTACAATTAATGTAAATAATTTATCAAAACATTATGCCCGGCAAAAATAAAATCAAGATAGTATCCGTTGAAAATAAATGGGAAAACAATTTGCATGTGTGAATTTTCAACGCCAGCTATGGAAACTGAAATTTGTGATTTTTCTACAGCAGATGTTGTAACAATACAGATTCGAAATTTGTAATTTCCTTTAATGTGTTTTATTTTAACTCAAAAATACTTCAGAATGAATCTGAAAAATCTATGAATTAACAATGTTTCATTTTAAATGCATCAATCACTAAATAAAAAAAAAAATAGAATCGTTTGAAATAATTCGTCGAAAACATGTTAAGCCTAACCGCATTAGCGTAGGAGAGAAACAAACTTTTTGGCGAGAAAGTTAATTTTTAATTAACGAATAAAAAATTAATCAACTTACAAAATTAATATTTTAAAAAAATGTATTCATATCAAGTGTCATCCACTACAAGCTTTAAGAAGTGTGCTTGAACTTTGAATGACTGAATAAAAAGTACTTTATTTACGATTAAAAATTTGAGCAATATATTTATACGTTGCGTTCTTCCAATGGAGGTAAAAGTTTACCAATTCATTGGTTTGAATCTAGAACACCCATGCTTTTCCCATGACAAGTTTATACATTGGATGCTCAAGGATAAGACTACCAATAAATTTATTTGTTTTTACTGAAGAAGAGAAAAAAAAATGTCTATTCTAATGTATCCTTGAATTAAAAAAATGAAACAAAATAGAATAAATATTATTTGTACTTCTCCTTCCTATATTATTCGATTTCAATGAATGTATTAATTGTCAACAAGAAAATAAATCTATTATTCCTAATTAAACAAGGCATCTTTCTATTATTCCTAATTAAACAAGGCAGCTGTTTCAAATTTCAGACGATATTTCCAAAATTATTTCTTCTGCGTCAGTAACACGCTGGATGCCAGCTGGTACTAAATAAAAGCGCGATTATTAAGAGTAGACCAAAAAAAATCTTTACTTGATAACAAAAAATTATTATTATTTGGTATGTTATTATTTCTGTATAATGTTAAGACGGTTATAAAATTTTTAGTAAAATGCTTTTTATCAATAAATTTTAATGTGAGCAATTCTCGTTACGTATTGCCCTATAGTTTCGGTTTGGTTTGATTTGATGGAGTTTATTGGCACCAACCATTTTTGATTAAACTGCGCCAAAACATATGGCGAGATTTAATCGTATTTTGGAAGTTTTAAAAGTTTGTTTTTCCATCATTTTCCTGGACCTGTTAACCTATGAAATCTAGAAAAATGGATAGCTTGGTTTTAAAAAATCTAAAAGTTTTTTTAAGAATGAAATCACGAAGTAAAAATTGATTATTTTGAAAAAGGTAAAAAGAAAGGGGTGGGGAACTTTATATAGAATATTTTTTAATAAGATGTGGACAGAGCGAACGTAGGGAATGCGTTCAGTGTTCCATAGTATACAGTTGTATATTTTCGACTGTCACTTCAAAGTCAACATCTGCGATCTTAATTTTGAGTGCATCAATATCTTCAACTAGCATTATAACACTCTATCTTTTATATATATCAAAAAGAAAAATATATTTAATATATTTACATCATATTGCAAATATATAAATTTAAATTGGCATCAGATAAGCGTGGATGGCGTAGATGCTGTTTTCGATATGATTTCGTTATTGACTTTATTTTGATCACAGTAGAATGTAAACTCGCTATTTCTGCTTTTATTTCGCCATGTTGAATTTAAAAAAACAACTAGAGTATTACTTATTCCATAAAAAAAATGTCACTTTATGTATTCAATCCTACTTCCACAACGATTTTTAGTAATCTGAAAAATAATTTTAAATTGCATCGCTACTTTCGATAAAAGAATAATAGTGTTTTTTATATCATTTTCAAATGGAAAACATGATTCCAAGGGAAGGATATATAAATCTAAATTTCAGGAAAAAGTTCGTTCTTGAATCTTGTTGATGCTAAAATCATGGCGATGCCGTTTTTCTACTTGATCTTTCAGTGCTCCTCTATTGAAAATTATCATATGTTTATTTCAGGCAACAATAACTCAAAATCCCGGCTTTCTGGCACGGAAGTAGCGCGTCTGCCTCGTGTTCTGGAGGTCCCGGGTTCGAGTCCCGGTTCGGGCATGGTTGTTCTTCTGAGTGCTATCTGTGAGATGTGTGAAGGTGCCCCCCTGTAAAAAGGGGTTGTGCAAGCGAATGTGGTGAGTGGGTAGCAAAGTCGTACTCTTGGCCCTAGTTGGCTCTACTTCATAAACAAGAGACGCTTCATTCGGCTTAATCTGCTGCTGGATTCAGCAGCGGGCTTGTCCATGACAAGTGCCATTTGACACAACAACAACAAAATTCGAACAAATAAATAAATATTCTATTCTTGAAATATAGACTAGTCGTTTATTCTGCGAGTCTATCACCTTTCATTGATTCAGAATGTCAGCAAGAAAAATAAAACATATGTACTTTTGTGTCATACAACCGATTCTTTAATTCTTATTTTCAACGCCTTAAGAAATTTCAGGATCTAAAATTTTTTCAGGATCTAAAATTTCAGGATCTTCCCCGCCTTCATCTAAAATTATTATTGTATAGGTTTCGAACATATAGGATATTTCTTTCACGCCTTTTCATGCATGTATTCTTATTGTGAAAAACTCATATCCTGAATCTGTCGACTTTTTCCGATGAATGTCAGAATACACATAATCGCCATCTCGATGAGTGTCAAAATTTAGCAGATGAGAATATTAAAGCTGTCGCCGAAGATTATTGGCGTTCTCTTACTTTGGTCTTTCAAGGTAATATATTGCTACAAGCAGGCAAGCGCCGCGAAAGCTCACCGAAGGAGAGAGCATTGGCGACGGTTCAGGAAGAACTTGGCGCCAACCGAGTTAATTCGGCAAAAAGAATATTCTGGCAGCCGCTAGATTGTTCACGGCGTTTTCTGAAGCTCCGCGAGCTTCTGGCGCTCGCTTGGCTATATAAGGGACGTGTTGCTGCAATTTGGAAGTTCCTCTCGAAAGAGTAGCGACTCATTGTACGAGCTTATTACTTTTTTCACTTGTTATTAATGAGCTGTGTTTACGTTTGCTGTTAACGCTATATAATTGAGCTCGCTGTGATTTACTTTTGTTGTGCTATACATCTGTTTTGCAATCTGTGTTTATTGTGCATAAGGCTTATATTTACGCTGTTAATGATTCTTGACTGCTGGATTGTGTTTATCTGAAGTTTTACTTTCTCAAGTCATCCTGTAAATAGCAGTAAATACATTTGTTTGTGTTGTCCTCAATTAATGTCCATTCAATCCGAACCCGCTACGCTAAAAACGTAACAATATCCAAAATAAGTTTCCCTTAAGAAAAAAGCGCACTTCATACTAGGAACTTCAATGTATTGTTATTCATTTTATTTTTCATATTCAAATTAGGTACGAAATTAAATACAAACGTATACAGAAAGAAATTATTGTAATCATTGACAAATTCAAATTAGAGATACTGACATATTTCCACGTTCCAGACCTCACGAAGTTTTTACTCACTTAAGTCACATATGTTGTGACTTATGGTACTTTACAAGCTAACAGATCTGTCGGCGATTTAAGCCAAGTGAGCGTCTCTTGTTTTATCAGTAGCCACCAACTAGGGCCAAGAATGCGACTAAGTTACTTCATGCGTCACATTCGAATGCAAAGCCCCTTTTTACAGGTGGGAGGGCACATTCGAATACCTCACAGATAGAACACAAGAACAACTATGCCACAGATAGAACAAGGAAGAAGAGCAACCCTGTCCGAACCGGGACTCGAACCCGGAAAGCTCAAATCAAGGGAAAACGCGTTACTCATATGGTAGGACCTCGGTGAGAATTATATCTTCCAGTCATTTATGGACAAGCCGGCTTTCTGGCACAGAGGTAGCGCGTCTTCCTCGTATTCTGTGAGTGGCAGTTTCGAGTCCCGGTTCGATAAAGGTTCTTCTTCTGCGTTCTATCTGCGAGATGTGTGAATGTACCCCCCTGTAAAAAGGGACCGTCCAAGCGTGTGGATATGTGTTTCATCTTCATATGAGCTAGAAGTCAGACTTCTGCCGGCGGGTGCTCAGGGGTGTATACCCTCAGAAGCTACTGCACCCCTCTTTCCATGGTAAAAAACGGATACATCATCATCATTTACGGACAAGATAGCTCAAAAACACTTTGAGCTAGACAGGTGGGGTTTTGTATCCAAATCTGGGGAATTCTATCAAACTTTAAAATCCAATAACGTACACGACAAATGTATTAAAAAGTCCATTTGAAATCCATTAACAAACACGAAATCCTTTCGCAGAAAGTAATGAGAATGGATTTTGGAATATATTTCTCAAGAAATCTGTCGGTTTGATAGTTCGAATACCAAAGTTCAGGTTAGTTCAAGGTAAAAAACGATCACTAAAAATATCAATTGGCCACTGACGATATGCCCACTGACTGCATTATAAATTTAAAATTACTAAAATGCAGCTGCGTAACATACGTGAAATAAACAAAAAAAAGTATCCTCAACATTACTAGGGGTTACGAAATCGAAGAATCGGTTTGTTGAACTTCAGTGAAATATTATATATATTTTAATTTTCTATAATGTGAAATATGCAAACGGCAAGAATTATAATCGCCAAAAAAATATTTGAACTTGACTCTCCACTAAACTTTTCAGGAATCACCACTCTCAACTATGAGTAAAAAACACACACACACATTTTTGGAATCCTGCCTGCCTACCACTAACTCAAAACCGCTTTGATCCGAATGGAAAATTTTGTACAATGTCTTTTCACCAAATATATATAGATCAAATTTTGAACAAAATCCGTTCAGAAGAAGTCTGGAGTTTTTCCTGCTGTCCGAGTATAAGTGAACACGACAATTACAACGAGGAGAGGTAAATGAATGAAACTCGAGGCACACTTTTAACATTTAAAGTAAAGAATTCTATCATATTTGGAAGCAAATACGTCTAGTTATCGACCATCGATCGATTCGCATTTCCATGAGCAAGTAAACGTGACAATCAAAATTACAACATCTTAAATATAGGAAATTTAGTATGTGAGTTTGTGGCTCCAATTGAAGTTTTGTGTCGAATTTTGTTTCAAAAGTTTCGAGGGAAAAAAAACTTTGATAATATGCATTCGATATGGTATCTATCCCCAGAGATGGAACACTAACAGGCTATTTCAGAAACAACATGGAAACCTATTCCAGACCAGTTTCTAGAACCAGAATAATAAATGCTTCATCTTACAGAGATCTGATGACTAAAAGCCTCTATGCGAAAGGGAAAAACTCATCAAGATCCTTTCAAGGAATTGTATTTCAGTAGGGATGAGGGGTTTACTTGATCATTCTTAGGGGCTTTTAGAAGAGGGAAGGTAACGTATTAACGTGATCTCAGGTTTCTTATAATATACATGGAGAGAGCATCTATGACATAAATGCTCATATCGATTACATATCGATTTCTGCCGAAATTTGAGGGGGGAAATGAGGAATAGAGAGCTTTTCCTACTGATGAGGAACAAGTTAATTTAATTAGTGGTAAGAAAGCATTGAATCAATTCTCTTTTTATTATAATTCGTATCTGTTATTTAATACATAGAATGTAGTATATACATTTTGTCTGAAGATACCACGTGCACATCTTTTTAACCTCTTAACCGGTTTGCCCGTACGCCGTGCGTGCATCGATTTATCGAATTTTGATAGATGTAAACAAAAAAAAAAATAAATCATTCATAACAATTATAATTCAACAGTAAAAGGGTTTTGGATACGTAGATAAGACAAGTATTCTATGGATTTCCATTTGAATCAAAATAAGAAAATATTCGGAAAATAGAAGCTGTCATCTTATTAGATAGAAAGGAAAACAAATTGGTTAAATACTAGTAAAATAACAAAAAATTAAGTGAAATCCTAATTCACTTAATTTTTTAAATTGTGAATCAACAAAGAATTTTTTTTATTTTGGTTACTTATTATTAAATAATTACAATTGTTGGTTTGTTTCGCTTTACAACGGAAGGAGGGGTGAATAGCTTCTGAGGGTGTGGAGCCCTGAGCACTCGCGGGCAGAAGTCTGACTTCTAGCTCACACATGTCACAAACCAGGGGGGAGGGAAACAAACTGAATTCGTTACTTATTTGGCTATGAGGAAATGAAGGTTTTTGGCGAGAAAGTTAGATTTTAATGAATAAATATTTGAAAAAAAAAACTGTATTAACATCAAGTATCATCCTCAACAAGTTTAAAAACATTTTTTTGAACTTGAGGGGGTAATTAAAAACCCTTTTATGATTAAAAATTTGAACTGTGTGTGTGTGTGTGTGTGTGTGTGTGTGTGTGTGTGTGTGTGTGTGTGTGTGATTATCAAAATTCAAAAGCGCCACAAGTTTTTAAAAAAGTTTTATACAGTAAAAACTCCTCAGCAGTCGGCCTCCGTTTCAAAGAAAACTGGGCTTTAATGGAGTTTTAGCTCATTCATTATTTCTAACAAAGTGATTTTTTAATAATCTTAAAAAACATATTTCAATTTTTTTTCTAAGGATATAATTTATGTTTGGTTCTATCATTTAGATTTTTTCAATTGGAATTTTTCAATTCCCTTTTTAACTAGCAAAGAAATTTCTGAATTTTTTCGTCGACAGTTGTTAAAGAAAGAAGTGTAATATCATTTATTTGTGCAGATAAAAATTTAATTTGTTGATATGGTAACCCAAATCAGCACCTTCTTTGGCCGAATCACTATCAACTCCTGAAAAGCACAAATGAAATCCTAGATGTGTCACCTCGATTAGAGGGTACTTGTCACTTTTCTGTTAAAATTGGGAAATGAATGATTTTATGTGCTGTTTTTATGTTTATGAATTGTTTATTTTTAATTTTCTTTAATTTTTATCATCTCAGAACATAATGTTATTGGGGAATGCGCGTCAATAAAAATCCGTAGACAAAAAATCGAAATTTTATGATCTGCACGAGCGTCTCAAAAAATCAGCTTTTAATAACGTGATGCCATCCATTTTCAAAAGCTCTTTTTTTAAAAAATAAGTATATGACTACAGCAAATAAAACCTAGAAAATGTCATTTTGAGCACATGATTAATTGAAATGATATAAAAAAGAAATGTGACATTTTTTTAAACATTAAATGTGAGACAAAGTTTTTTTGTATAGTATGCAATAATAAAGTGACTCATTCAATGAAACAATTAAAAGGAATAAAAATATAATTTAACTTTCACGAGCACGTGGTGCCTGGCCGTTCAAGAAATGATGTTTTGCCATGATACACTGAAATATGCGTAGCAGATTTCATTTTAATCTTTATTTCACACTTTCCTTTAATGATATAGTCTAAAGTCAACAAAACAAAAACAAAAAACGATTCCAGTGAAACTAACCATCAATTCGAACCACCTGACCCATAAAAGCTCTTTGACTTGCCATTTTAACATTTAGTGAATGGACCATTAATTTCGCATAGATAAAAAAAATATACCTGTGGACAGAGTTAACTACTATGGAAGAATTGTTGTTTAGAAAAGTTTTATTGTATTAACTTTCACACCAGAAGAGCAGAATTACTATCAGTTTTGAACTCAATCTTTTGCTAGATAATTTAGTAAGAAAGAACAATTTAGAATAATAAACTTTTTCAGGAGGTTTTATTATTTCAATTGCGAAGATTTCAATAATCAACCAGGAACTTTTATTATTGGTGATAGGGATATTCGGATCTGATAATTTCAAAACGATAACAAACTTGAAATTTAAACTTAGATTGAACAACAGTTTTTATTTTTTGAATCTATCAATAAAAAAAATGGAAGTTTTTCCATTTGTATATCAATGTCGTAAATCAGCTAAATGAAATTTGCCTTGTCGTGACAGCAAGATTATAAAAGGTGTACTAAAATTAACCCAAAATATGAATTTTCCCCCATTCATCCTATTAAATAACCATTTTATAGCTGATAGTTTGCGGTTAGTATAAATGGAGTGTAACACGATAGAACAACTTGTTAATTCAAGATTTGAATTAAATAAAAAAATACAGTTTTTTATTTAAATCGTTTTTAATTGAATCGTAAAATGCACAGGATACGGTTATTGAATTGTAAAATGCACAGAATATGGAACAACACAGAAGTGTAAATGCCCTGCACATCTTTGCTAGCACATACACACTCTGCAGGCTTTCTGGCACAGAGGTAGTTCGTGTTCTGGGAGTCCCGGTTCGGGCATGGTTGTTCTGTGTGCTATCTGTGAGATATGTGACTGTGCCCCCCCCCTGTTAAAAAGGGATGTGCCAGCAAATGTGGGGAGTTTGTAGCTAGGTCGTACTCTTGGCCCTAGTTGGAGCTTCAAAAATAAGAGACGCTTCTTTCGGCATAAATCTGCTACTGTATCAGCAGGGGGCTTGACCATAGGCAAATGATATAGGTAACATCAACAACACATAAAAATTGATACACAGTCTTAATAATGTAAAGTGTGTATATTTTTTGAAATTTGGTACCAAATTAATCAGAGGTTTGACGGTATGTCGATCTGTACTTTTACAAGCATGTAAGCCCGATAACTGAAAAACACGGTGACTTAAAATATATGAAATTTGGTATATACATTTAGGATTTCAATTCTAGTTCTGTGTCGAATTTAGTTTCTAAGGTTTTGAAAAAAATCTGTTTAAAATACAAATTATATTTTCCAGTGTTATTAAATGTACGTCGGGGATTAACGATAAAAAAAATCAGCAGGAAGCTTGTTCATGGCAAGTGCCGTAAGTAACAACAACAACATACGCACTTTTGGCAAAAAATTGTATAAAAGTTGCTGAATTTCGTTGATTCGGCCTTGAATTTTCTTTTCTTCAATGCATGCGTGTTTGTGAGCTTGTCGGCATAAACCCCTGATTTCAAAAAAAAAAAAAAAAAAAAAAAAAATCGAAAGGTGTTAAATCACACGATCTAATGGGTCAATTCTAAAATTTTCTAATTTTTGAAATATTGCTCAACAAGGGAAACACTTGTGTCTATCGTATTGCGCTCTATT
>JAOUZG010009736.1:2149450-2175484 GCA_026289955.1 Argiope argentata
ATATTTTTACAAAGCTTCATTCGATTTATTAAATAGAAGAAGTGGAATGGGATCAGGAAATAAGAGAACATTTTAGAATGAAGTAATTATGGGCTAAATTAAGAGAAAATTTCGAATTACAATAAAAATTATTATTATTATTATTATATATTTATATATATATCACTTTGATGGGGAAAATCCCGAATTCATACTTGATTCATTTACCAAGCCACAATCACAAAATGTTTCTTATTATAAAACCATATGAGAGGAGAAAGTCCTAATTTTTCGAATAAATTAGACAAGATCATCATGAATGTGAATTCATTTTCCAAAAATCATTCCCATTGCCCTAATGTCAAAAATGGCATCTGCCATTTACAGCCATGTATCAGTGTATCAGTACAGGAATCGGAACTATAAAAAAGGAATAAAAGTATGAGGACTGCGCCACTTAGTTAATAATTTTTTTTTATATTTATCCCGCCCATGCTGCCGAAGGTGAAAAAAAAAGTGTTTATGATATTTTCCGGATATAGATATAGATCGTGGCCTTTTAGTGATCACTTAAATGTGTTTTTTTCATTTCGCCCAGTGGTCAATTCAAGAATTAAAAAAGAAAAAGTGACATTTTTTTTTCTGGTCGCTATCATTTATTATAAATCGTTAAAACCATCAAGAGCAATGGAATCTTTTTTTTTGGCGCTGAGTCAAAGGCGATTCCCCCTCCCGCCTTTTCCTGTGCCCTTTTTGGAAGCAAAAACAGAAAGTCAAATTAGTATATGCCTTTTGTTTTTTTAACTGTAACTGATGTAAGTTTCTCTTTTTTTAGACCATAGGCTGTTACAGCATAAGAAAATTGTTAGATTTATAAATAGAAATATAGTTTTAACTTGTTATTATGTTTTGATTCTAAAGCAGGGTTTACATCAAGTCAATGTTGTCGGTAAAGTAAGACCGCGCATGCGCAGAAACGATACAAAAACGCGTAGTTGTCTCGTTGGAACATGCTTTGTCTTTTTTCAAATATGGATACAATTCTGGCTTTTATTCATTCACCAAAAGACACGGTTTTCCCCAAAATAAGAATAAAATGAAAAAAATAGGAGCCTTCATTTTATTTAAGAATGGAGCAAACCTCGTATATGAGTTAAAAAGTGTAACGTACAAACTGCAGATAATCCACAAAACTGAACTAGTCATGAAAAGACACAGAAGTTAAATTTCGAATTAAAATAAAACTGTACCGAACAAACTTACAAGAAAAAATAAATTTAACGAGAAGAAATTTAATATCTTATGCTTTCATTTTACTCACTGCATATCTTCTGCCCCCCTTTTAGGTGTAAAATCATCAAAAGTGGAAGTCTTTTATTTCTGAAAAATTAATGCCTGTAACACTCCCAGTTTCTGTTTCTTCTCAAATGTGATGTTATTTACTTAGCAATACTGACTTAAGGTAAAATGACCTTAAGACGCTTTATTAATAATATTTAGCGGAGTTCACGAGTCCAAAATGCAATATAAATGGAAATATATTTCTGAGTGGCGTTTTCCACTAACTAAAGATACCCGGAGTGCTTGGATATTTCTGAACAAAGTAATCGGCTGTGGTTCCAATGTATAAAGTTACGTTTCTTTCCAAAGAAATTTCAAAGAGAAACATGCCCACATTTGTGTTTCGCTTGGAGTAAGGCTGGAAACTCCAATAAACAGTCTTGTTTCAGTAAATAATTTGTCATTAAATTGCAGATTGGTGTTCTAGTTTTTGGAAGATGTCTATTACATTGGGACTGAATGATGACTAATATTTCATGACGCAATGACAATTTTTATTAGGTCAAATCGAAAAACATTGCGGTGTAATAACAAAATTAGCATCAAATAGCTCATTATCTGTAGTTTACTGTAATGTCAAGCCCTATTTCCCTGATGTAAGATGCACAGTGGGTAAGTATATTAAGGAAGAAAAATGCATTAGGTGACAAAGGAAGAATTCTACTGCATAAGTAAAAATGATCCGGAGCCAACAAGCGTATATGCGTTTTGCAAAACTTGTTTTATAAAGAAACAATTGATGACGAAAAAAACATCTCATAACAGTATAATATTATATAATTTTCATAATATTATAATATCATATAATGTTTTAATAATATTTAAAAATAATAAATTTTATACATTTTTCGAAATCTTAAAATTTTACTGCAACCTTACCCTGACTGAAATCAGGACTAACACTACCATTTTATCCTTGCATATCCTTGCATATTCTTGCATTTCTACTGTATCAAGATCATTGATGTAACACAATTCTTTTATTTAAAAGTTAGCTTCAGCCTTTTTTCAATACGTTTTTAAGCATTTAACTTAAATGTAATTAATATCAGTAATAATTAATTTAAAAAATAAGAGAAATATTTGTGAAAATCATAAGTAATATGTCTTGTAATGATTCTTCAGCTACAGAACAATTTTTTTTATTCATTTATTTCGAATTCAGGTGCTCTATTTTGTGCAAGGTGCTTCCAACAACCATAATTTTAGAAACTATGTTTATAATAAGAAAGTCATAGAACCTCTAAGTGCATTGTGCATGATTATCAGACTCTCCATAAAAAGTTTAAAATAAAAATAATAAAAGTTTAATTAACAAACAAAAAAATGAAATGGTAATTAAAACGCATGACTATTTCTTAATCATGAATTTGTAAAAATATTTTACGCATGTCACAATTATTATATCTCTGCATAGAAATATATATTCTATACTTTGAACAACATCTCGTTCTTAGAGATGATATTAAAATATAATAATGCCTGTGGGTAGTGTTATTATCTGTAAATTAATTAACGTTAAATGAATCATATTTTTAAATTAACTGAAAAAATCGTAAAGAAATTTTTTTAACATTCCATTTGAATGCTACTATAATTTCAAAGTAATAGATATTCATTAATAAACAAAGTTGTTGTTGTTGTTGTTGTTTTTGAAATTTCAAACAGATTTTCCAACTAAAAAATTAATCATAAATTTAAATTTTTTTTCCTCTTTAATTTTTGAAGCACAAATTTCAACTTAGAGCATTTTAAAATTCGAAAAATAATCTTTTATGTGATATCCAATTTATTTTCATATGCTTTTTCTAATAATAAAAATAATGAATATTTAACAAAATAATGTTAAAACTTTCATTCTTTTAATTCCTGTTTTTACACATTATCGACTTGAGATGGTATTAAACATACATTTTTTAATGCTAAATATCATTTTTATATAATTAAAAATAAATTTAAAAAATAAGCTTAAATTTGATGAGTGTAGACTAAACATTATAAATTTATGATGTTTTGGAATAAATATTCTATTAAGCTTAATTTAAACTTTTTCAAATTCATCATATTTCAAACAATTTTATTTCTTTTTGCAACAAATGTTTAGAAAAGAAGCAATTCTAAAAAAAAGTTCGCAATTTTTCTTAAGTGTAAATTGATTGAAATTTTCTAAAAAGCACATTTTCTGAACATTCAAAGAAAACGAAAACTTTCACATAATTAGTTTAGAATCAATTCCTTTTTTAAAAAAAATAATTTCATTTCTGAGATTATTCATCCCTTTTTTTTACTTACATATTTCCTAAATTAGTGCATAATTCAATTCCAGATGTGTTGAAATTTCAAAATTTCTCAACATTGTTGCAGATGTAATTTGTAAAAACCTTTTTAAATATAGCATTTATTTTAGAAAATGTATTTTCAAAAGTTATAATGAAAGACGATTATTTACACATTGTATAATATTGTTTTTTGTAGCATATTTATCAGAGCGCAGATGTTTCCATTCCAGGTTAATTGATATTTCAGAATTTGGCTTGTTTGTGCAGGTGCAATCTGTTGGAAGCTTTTTTACAAAACAACTTTTTTTAGCGAATACGATTCTTTAATATCGCATTTTCAGAATGATTTTTCAATTCTCAAAAATCAAATCTAAATTTTTACGATTCAGTGAATACAACCCAAATGGTAGAGGGATGACTTCTGCAACGTTCCATGACGACTTCATTTTTAAAAAGAGTATTTATTGGATGTTTATTTATTATTTTTTTCCCTCCCGTAGACCCATTCTGCTGCAGAAGTTTTAAGACAATCTCCAGTAAATGAATACTTAGGAATATAGCACCTTTTTCTAATAACCAGTTTGCGCCGATATAATGAAAAGGTACCACTAAACAAGGAAAAAAAAGAAAAGAACCTTAGGACGGATAATACTTTTAAAATAAAATAAAATAAAACAAAAATGGAGAAGAAGAAGGAAAAAGTTTTTTCGAAGAATCGTCTGCAATAGAAGAAAAACCAAAAAATAAGGGAGTTTTGAGTAGGGGAAAAAATAAAGAAAAAAAAAAAACCAGTTCGGAAAGGAAGTGAAGGAGGAATCCATGCATGACTGCTGGATATATCAGCTCCGCCTCTTTCTGCTGTTTTTCGCGGTGTTTTGTACTCGAAAATTACTAAGTACGAACACGTTTCGACTCTGTATTTGGTGATTGTGAAACCTCTCAAAACGTTGTTGTTCGAAGAGAAAGATCGGTGTTAAAACACTCAAGCAAAACCGTTGTGTTTGTGTCTGTACAGAATTCGATGTCATTTGAAGTTATTGTACTTTGAACCTTATCTTACGATGTGTATTCTAAATAAATTAAATCACAAAATTAGTCTATTTGTGTTTTGTTTGGTAGCAATGGTGGATTTCCTACTACTTAAAAGGAAATTAACCACTGTCTCTAGAGACTTGGCTAGATCCAATGTAAAAGGATCATTGGCAAGTCGATTGAAAATTTAATTTTTCTAATTACCAAATAAATTAATTTGAAAAGATTATAAATAAAGGTAATTTAAAACTTTACAATAATATTAACACATTATCGAATACTAGTGGTCAGTTTCCGATTAAATTCACTTGTTTATAGTAATATTTATTATTACCGATTTTTGGCTTAAATTGTATTTTGTACAAACGAGGAGATTCCGCCGTAAAACTACACTTATAATAAAGCTCAATGTGTACCATCTTTCTCCCATTCCAATTGTGGCTGCAATGGAACACAGCGCATGCGCAGTTTTTCTAGTACTTGGATGCGTTTCGTTGTTATACTCAGCTATTCGAATTTTGTAAGGTTAAATTATAGAACGATATATTTATATCGTTTATATGGTCTTTTTATGGTGTTCGTTAATAAAATTTATTCTGTGTTTTATGATTAGAATTCTCGAGAACTAGAAATAGATTTTTGATGTTAGAGACATCAGCCAGTCTCTCTCTCTGTGTGTGTGAGTGTTTGCGTGTGTTTGTAGGAGCTCTACCGGCCAGACCATATGACTTACAGACCGAATTCGACACATGTATAACTTGGAACCTTGTATGTACTTGAACACATGTATACTTTCTATGATATATGTATATATATAATATAAAAATTATTCTATAGTGCACATAAGACAAACGAACTCTGTTTTCAATTTTTATGTTTTTAAAAGGCATTCTTGGTTTTAGCAAAAAATATTTTAATGTTAATCGAGTTTAATGTTTCCACTTTAATTTAAAGCTCAAATTATAATGGCTGTTGACAGAAAAGTAGATAGAGAGAGAGATTCATAGTAAAGTGAGAAAAATGACTTTAGACCTGCATAATAGAATAAGTGAATTGCTTAATTATCAAAATCTGAAAAATAGTTTACCTAAGAAGTCTACTAAGAAGCCAAATTACATAAAATATTTAATTGAAAATTTGAGTGAGCATACATACTGGCGAACCAGTTTGACGACAAAGGCGTCTAGTAATAAATAAAAACAAATCAATTTATAATAAGTTTGTGAAACAATCAACCTAAAATGAGTCTAAACATGTTAACTAAGTCAAAAATGCATTGAAATGTGGAATTAAATTGACGAGTTTAATATTAAAAAGAAGGTCTTATAGTGTACTACTTATAGTATACTGCATAAAGCCGTAAAATCTGAATTTGCTATTGCTTCGTAATGTAAAAAGCGAATTGAATATGTTTTCTGTATCTCCTCTTATTGATCGAATACAGCATGCTAAAATTTACTTATGGCCTTATTTACAAGATCCGTCATAAACATCGAAAAGTCAAAATTTATATTCCAAAATATTATAAATTAAATATTGACTTTTATAATATAATTAAATAATGACTTAATATTATTACGATGCACAAAATCTTTTCCAAAGTTCAGTAAATCATTTGATACCAGTCCCCGTTCTGGTTGAGCTGACTTTGAAAATTTTAATTACCTCAGGGCTGCAAACACATCTTGCAAAAAAAAAAAATGGATTTTATTTTTTAGCCTCATGTAGCGTAGAATGTTGTACAACATTATGCAATACCATAAATCAATATTCAACAATTTTACGCAATATTGCAAATTCATAAAGCTAAACAAAATTACGAATTTGAAAAATTTATTTAACTTGTCGCAGCCAAATAATTTAACACTAAAACCCAAATCCATAGAAGGGGACATGTTTGCATCTTTATTGATAACATCAATACTTTGCATTACTCTCCCAATCAATAAGGAACTAAAATCAAGATAAAAGCTAAAAATTTTGTAAGAAATTTTTAGGTAGATACAGAAAAAACCCATCGATATTGGTCTCCCCAAAACTTTCTGGCATCCTCTCTAATGTATTTATCGTGGTAGAAAATGATTCAAATTACAATGGCGAAGAATCATTATGAAATATTAATTGTAGTTTTAAATTTATCATTTTTACTGAATCATATTATGCTTCGGCGATCAATCCTTGGCATGTTAATAGTATCTGCAAATTGGTCACATTTTTCTCAATTCATTTAAACGAAGTTTTGAAACAAGCCTGCACTTGTAGTCACAAAAACCTATATTGAATTTGATACATTTAAGTCTTTGCATTTTTGAATAATCGCGTTTTCATATTTCTGAAAGTACAGACCGATAGACAACCAGTAGTTGGATTTGGCTCACATTTAGACAGGTCTTTACAATATAAATGTCAAATATGTGTTCCAAATCTTACCTATCTAGCCCTCTTAGTTTTGTAGTTATCGTTTTAACTTATATTCGAACATTTGAAGGGACGGACTTTCTCTGGATAGAATTTATTCAAAACTAGCTTTTACCCACCTTTTCGTAAGCAGGAAAAGCATAAAACTGGCATAAAAACAATTTATTTACAATGCGAACCTGAAATTAAGCAAAAACACCGCAAATCAAGTCCATAGTTCTTTAAAATCAAGTCAAGTCTATTTTATTTATCGATCGAGATTGAGATAGCTACAGCAGTATTATACACATATTTTTAAACTTTTAATTAAAATGAAAACACAGTTCTCAACAATTACAACACACTGCGCATGCGTGAATTTTCAACACCAATTGGGGCAACGTAAACGCGTGAATTTTCTACGCTTATTGGGGTAACGCAATACAGATCTAAAAAATGTTTAATTTCCTTCATTTTGCTTTATTTTTATTCAAAAGTGCTTCTACATGGATCCAAAAATTCAATTAATTAACAATTTGGAACGTTAAATGAATCACACACTAAGAAAATAAACAGAATATTATGAAATAATCGGTCGATAATATGCTAAGCCTAACCTCATTAGCATGGGGGGAAAACAAACTGGTCTTACTAATTTGTCGGTGGGAAAATGAAGATTTTTGTAGGGAAAGTAAGAAAAGTGACGCCTTTACTATTTTTCTCTCACTATTTCCGTGTTTTCTCTCTCTTTAAAAAAAACTTCCTCGTGTCCTAACGGGAATATTAAAAAAAAATAGCCTAATTTGTCGATACGTTCTCGAATTTTGCGCTTAGCAGCACATTTGGCGATTTATTTTTATTTATATAGATATGAAATTTGGCGGAAACCTGATATAATTCAACCGTCTAGCTCAAAGTGTCTGAATCATCTTTGTGACAGACAGACATTTCACAAATATGTATTTTTCGAACTAAAAGATCACTAAAACATAGCGATTCATCAATATTTCGAATTGGAATTTTTTGATAATTACAATACTTTCTTTATGTTATTTATACTCGAAAGTATTAAAAATGAACAACAATGAAATAATTTTGGGCCATTAAGGAATTTAATATATCTTTAATTATTATTCAAAATTCTCTTTTTACGATATTCAGAAAAGGAGAAAGAAAACAGAAACTAATCGAAAAATTCGTCATTACGCTCTACAGCGTTATAATGCATTTTTAATTGTCATTTCATCGGACCGTTCCCAGCAAAATGCATATATAAATCGCATGATGTGAAGAAAACACTGCAGATTTTGTGTTCCACCATGAAAAGGCTCTTTTTGAAGGTAGATTGAAAGCGGGAATTATGGGAAATAACGACGGCAAGAGGAAATATACCGAAACAAGAGCTTATTGTCTAAAGTATGAGCCACAAGGAACAGCTCGTCGAAGCTCTCTAGGGTTGCTTTGACGTCACAGAGAACGCCAAACGATCTCTTACGGCAGCCAACTTTTCTCCAAGTTATGCGTAAAAAGTGAACTTGTTAGATCAGTAATGGAAAGGGATAACGGATTCTGCCTCGTCAGAGATTGTCAGTGGCGTCTGGATGTGAAAGGCGTCGTGATACAGGCAGTAGATGATTTAAACATTTTATGAATTCCTGGCAAAGATATATTAGATATATTAAAGTCCATTTTTAATGAACGCAATTTTAGTTTAATAAATACGTTAAAGGTTTACTTTAGTTAATTTTTATTTTTATTACGTACTGAAAATGCACAATTTATCATATAATATCTGGAAACTAAGCTTCGATCGGCAATTTTATTATCATGTCAGAAAATGATGCTGTTTTTTGGAAATTTTATTATCTGCACGAGCATTTCAAAAAGATCACCTTTTAATAACGTGATGCCATTGTATTTACAAAAGCTCTGATTTAAAATAATAAGTTAATGACTACAGCAAAAAAAACCGAGAAAAATGTCATTTTGAGTACATGATTACACGAAATGAAATAAGTAGGAAATGTGATATCTTCTTTAAACAATCAATGCGAGACAAAGTTTTTTGGATCGTTTGCAATACTAAAGTGACTCATTCGATGAAACGATTAAAATGAATTAAAATATAATTTAAATTTTACGAGCCCGTGGTGCTTTTGGCTGTTCAAGAAATGATGTTCTGTCATGATACATTGAAATATGCATAGCAGATTTCATTTTATTTTTTGTTTATTTCAGAATGATCAAATTTTACTTTTAGTTTGATCTACATTCAAATATTTTCAAGTTAAAACAAAGAATCCTTTAATTTTAGAATATTATTCTTAGGAGTTGTCAGAAAACAACAATCTTGACAAATTTTGAACATTTAGAAAACTTTTTCCTTTGACATTTTGTTGAAACAACTTATAAATTCAATTTTTTTCCAACCTCGAAGTATGGAAATCAACCTTTAAAAATTACCGTCAATTAGATATTCTGTTCTTTTGCTTTGTTGTTAAATTTGCTAATTAAAAGTTCCTTTTCTATATATTAAATCAGAATTAATATAAAATATTTGACTTTACAGACTTGTAAAGGTTCTGTGTAATAAAGATTAAAGTGTAAAGATTCTGGAGCCTTTAAGATTTTAAGTTTTGAAAGTTTATTTAGATTATATTTTTCTAGCAACCTCAAAGAACTTAATCGTTTTCTTAATATAAATATATATTTATTCGAATCTAAAGAGGGTGGAACCAAGCAACTAGATATTTTTTATCTTACTTATAAAATAATAAATAAAAAAATTCTTCCTTTCACGGAAAACCTATGCTACTAAATTATAATATAAAACTGTGAGCAAGTTATTATTAATTCCAATTCCAGCAATCGATATATTTTAAAAAGTGATCGATTGAGCTCATGGTTTTTTAAAATCACTTTTTTTAAACGACATCCTTCTTTTAAATGTTGTGTACATGAAAAGATAAGATTAGATCGTTAATCTTAGTGATCATTGAAGTCAACAACACAGATTTTAAGGAGGAATTTGGATGCATTCAACTTCTTTGCCTAAAGATGATAAATAATAAAATCATCTAGCTCACAAATTACCATTTAATTAAACCTCTCTTGGTGAAAAATTATTTTAAAAGCTTGAGGTGAAAAGAAAATAAGCAAAGCTTGATCGTTGAAAGAAAAACAATTGTTAATGAATTAGCGAGGAATTTTTTTTGTTGATTTTAATTATCGTTTGCTACTCTCCATGTGAAAACGTGTTATTAGATATAATAATCGATGATGATTTATTAATATAATCGATGGATAGATGAACAGTAATTTATAAAGATAAAAAATAATGCACCAATTTTTTGTCATTTTAATATAAAATTTTGAATAGTTTAAAATGTTTTTAATTTTTTAGAATTAATTTTATAATATTTCAGTGAAAAAAGTAGTAGATTTTTTATGCATGATTTTTTCGAAATAATTAAATTGCTTGATTACCAATCAGGAAAGTTTAGGAAATTTAATTAAATTTTAGTTGATTGTAAGTTCTAATTACAGTGAGAGAAATTTAAATTTTCTATTTGAAGTATACATAATTTGTATTATCAAATGAAAGAAATAAATATGCAAATGAAATAAAATCAAAAAGATTGAAATGAAATCTGCTATGCATATTTCAATGTATCATGTTAGAACACAATTTCTTGAACGGCCAAGCACCACGTGCTCGTGCAAGTTAAATTGTGAATTTGAAATTGAGATTTTAAAATCGCTCAAATGGAAATGGGTCGAATAAAATCTTTAGACTCTCAGTTTGGGCGCATGTTCTGTTGTTTTACATCTGTCTAGCTGTTTGTTCTAGTATTTATCTCTTAATACACCTTATAGTATTTAGAGTTACAAAAAAATGTAATTAATAAAAAAAATCTGTATAGATTTTATCAAATTTTCACGTTTGTGATAATGACCACTCAAATTGAAAGGATGAAATACTTTAGACTCCCTGTTTGGGAGCATGTTCTGATACTTTATGCCTGTCTGTCTGTTCTAGTATTTTAATATCTCTTAATACATCTTATAGTATTTGGATTTACAAAAAAAATGTAATTAACAAAAGAATTCTAAATCGAGATTTTAACAAATCTTCACGTTTGTGATAATGACCACTCAAATAATGCAATACTTTAGACTCCTAATTTGGGAGCCTGTTATGATATTTTATGTCTGTCTGTCTGTCTGTTCTAGTATGTATCTGTCTGCATTTATATGTCATGACATAAATAGATATAGCATATAGTCTTTACACCAAATTCGTAAATCTATATCAAATTTTGAATGAAACCCAAGCGAATTCTGTCAGTCTGCCCGAATGTATCAGCCAAATCTTTGAAATTTGGTGAACAGAATCTGTAAAATAGATTGTGAACCCAATCTACCAACAAATTGACCATCTGTCGATCCAATCAATTGTATGTATATGTCATAGTTCGGGAGCATATATAATTTTTACCAAACTCAGTTACAAAATTAATAAGAAATTATCCAAAGAACATTATATTTTTTATCCCAAGAATCCAATTTTGGGTCATTAAGAGTTTTAGATCATTATCTAAGAGTCCGAATTTAATATCGCGATGCCAACAATGCCAACAAAGAAGTAATTGACCGCAAGAAAAACTCACCCATCTTAATAGAACAATTTTTCCTCCGTTGCATTATCTGCCTTAATTCTATTAATTCCAACGTCCACTGTTTCATTTATTGACGTATCGATGAAAGTTGCCATAGAATATCGTTATCGGTAAATAAGAGTCGTTTTTCGTATTATTCTATTATACGTAGCTGGCAATCATCAGCGGGCTATTGTTTTCCTAAATGATATCTTTGCATGACAGATTTTGGCAACACGGACTTTCCCTTTCGCTTTAAGCTCTTTTGTAAACAAAGAATAATTCTTCGAGATTGATTTTGTTTGGCTTCGGTAACAGAATGTATCGATTTACTTTTGTGCATTAAAAGAATAAATGAAACCATTGGATTAGCGAATAAATTAACAGAAGCAGGGAAATATGCAACAGAGCTAATTTGCTAACTTGCTTATTTGGTAAATTGTTTTAAATAAAGGTACAAACAGAAACTTTTTAGATTCATCTCTCTCTCTCTCTGAATGTGTGTGTTTAACAATATCCCTTAATTTAATTTAAATCATATTTAATTTCATTTTTTATATAAATTAGCACCTATTACTTTATTCTAAAATATTCTCTTATTTCCTGATTCAAGTTCCACTTTTTTTTATTTAATTAATTCTAGCAAGCGCTCTAAAACATTACTAAATTTGGAATCCCGACACTGGATTATTTAACATCCAGGGTATTTTTAAAGGTACCTAAGATTCCCTTTCTTGAATCGGTATACATTAAAGAAATCTCTAAAAGAATCTCTTAGTAAAAGCACTAAAGGAAAAATATCTTACACTTTCAATCTTGTTATATGTGTGTACAGCAGCTGTGCAGTTTTTGGGACCAGAGACATAGAAGCCACTTTTGAATTTTAAACTACGTTTTATTCCACCCCGGAAGGTATAATTTATGTACAAGCGACGACTTAATTTATATCATAGCACATGAAGAAAATAGGGAGGCAGAAATTTGTTTCCAGATAATTATATATCATGAGATTCTGATATTTTTTTTTTGCATGTGTCGATTTAAGTAAAAGGAAAATAGGTATATTTTAAAAGAATTGAGTAAATTAGACAGAAAATAAAACGAATTTATGATGAAGTTAATATGATATTGTGTGGGTGTGTGTGTGTGTAAACCAAATAGAAGATCAAATTAAAAATACAAAAACAAAGTAAAATCCGAGATTGAATCCGTATCGGAATTAGTTTTAAAAATAAAAACATATCAAAATTGAAAAAATATATATATTTAAAACACAAACACAAAATACAAATGATACAATCCTTCTTGCGGTCGATATTGACTTCAACCTCTGATGAGCAACTGATGCATTGATTGCCTTGACTTACGATTTTACACACACACACATATAATCAGGACTTGGCTAATGCAAGTTCTGATTATTTGTGTGGCCAGGCCCCCACATCAAAGGGGACCCCCAAATCGAATAGAAAGTTTATTTTACGTCTCCTTCTTTAATGAACTTTTTTTAACATGGTTTTTCCAAAGAAAAAAAGACAGAGAAAAGCCCCAAAGAAGTTTTTGCCCACGGCCCCAATTAGGCTAAATCTGGCCAGGCATACAATACATATTTATTAAAGTATCAAGATAAATAGAGATCTTCCAAAACCTGAAGGCAAGAAATTTATAGTAAGATTTATGCGCAATTTTAAGAATGTATTTCATTCTTGTTTCCAAAATTATCAGGAATGATTTTCTCGAAATATTTTCCCCACAACCTTTAAAATAAGAATTATTATCTTCTTTTCAGGATAAAAATTTTCGGTGAAGTTCCGAGAGTTCAGATTTTTATTTTCTAAGCCTTGTGTTTCATATTATAAAAACGAAAATTGAATACGCTTTTTGAAATTCATTATTCAATAAATTAAATTTTATAGGAATCACTAATTTAATATCATGTACGCCTACTAAATTTAGTTTATTTAATACTTTGAGTTCAAGAGATCGAATTTAAATGCCTACAGAAGTATACAATGACAGACGGTCAACACATTTGTATCGAAATTTTATTTGATACGGATCTATACTTCAGATAAAAAATTATATACCAATTTTTATTTATTTTAGCTGCCGATTTTTTATCACGTGTGAGCTTAACGTTATTTTGGTTTGAGGTTTTTGAAACCTCAAAATGCGTGGGCAACAAATCGGCGATTTATCGCTTTTCAGGCATTAAATTTTCGTTTTTAGTGTTATTAGAAGATAATGCAGAAGCTTGTCATATTTAGTGATTTATCACCAACTAAATTTAGAACTTGATTTCCAAATTATTCATTCTCTGAATTCTTACAAATTGCTTTAATTAATTTGTCATGAACCGGTTTAAAACAATCACGGACTATAAGATTACGCATGCGTCGTTAATATTTAATAAAAAAAAAACGGTGCCCCCCATTTTAAATGTCCAGCTTTCCAAAATTGGTCCGACAGGAGAGAGCATCACCCCCTTTTCACCAAGGATATTTAGCGTCAAATATGGCTACCCGATGTTGTCGTTGGAGGATATCTTCCTCCGGGAGATAAGATGCAAGAACGCGGAGAGTTGGCGATTTCGAAAAGTGCGCCAAGCGGGTGATGTTCTCTACGGATCAATCCCAAAATTTTGTTTGCCTGCTAGAAAAACTGAAAATGAAAGTTTAAAAGAATTGTCTTTATATATAGATATATATATATAGAAAGAGGGAGACCGATAGAGAAGTCTTGTAATTGTTTCAAACGGTTTAAACTGGTTAATAAATTAATTAAGACAAATAATAGCTTAAAAAGCATAATGTTCTTAGGTGATTTATTGAAATTTGAGATCGTGGTTTTCATTTATATATTATTATTTTTGCTTGTATTTGTTTGTCACCTTTCCATATTTCCTCTGAACATATTTTTCTCAAATCTAAGATTTCGGAGTAAAGACCATAAACCCAGTTTCGCCAGTCTAATTTTTAGTTATCTTTTTCTCAGACATACAGATTGACGAACATTATCTGAGTATGTCTAATAAGTGGAAAGTTGTCAAAATGTTGAGTTCGATTTTTTTTCTTTTTTTTGGCGATTACTATATTTTGATACTACGTGTGCGTGAAAGTAAAAACGCATTTTCTTTTTCCATGTTTCCATTTTATGGCTTCAAATTTTTATGTTTTGCCTGCCATTTTCAAATTCATCAAGATAGACAACATTTAAAATTTAGTGATGCCAAAAACGATTCCAGAATGATGCCAGGACATGAAAAATTCTACTGAAAACAGCAATACTTTTCTTTTTAGAATAAAAACCAGAAAATTAACAACCAAATTGTTGTTTTTTTATATCAACTACGTAACCTCAGTAAAAAAAATGGTGGTATCTGATGTCATCTTTCACATATATCCTTAACTTCCTACCGTTCATTTGGAATGCACGAGATACTACAAAGAGATAAGGTTGTTTGTAACGGCTTATCAAATTTATTACCATTTTCAAAAAATATATATTTTTTTTGAAGAAAAATGATTACTCAAAATCTTCCGTCCAGTTCAAGAAGCGACATGCGTAGAAGATTTTCATCTTTTAAATGCAAAACTTATTTCAAGCGCCTGGTTGAATGCATTTAAAGAAAAATGTTGTTTATGGAACATGAATATCAACGAAGTCTCAAGACAAAGATTTGTAAATCTATATAGCCGCCAAACAAATTTTTTTTCACTATATTCATATTTATTTCAGTAAAGATTTATTGGATAGATGTCCGTCTGTCTGGCTGTCTCTTCTCGTAGAAGAGGAAGTATACGTTTGCAATCATTTATTCACGATGTTTAATAGATAAAATATTAATCTTACTTCTTGGAAATAATATATAGATTATTTTTCATTTTAAATTTTTTATTTGTATGATCTTTATAAATAAGTATGAAGTAGTTTTCGTTTTTTTTATATATGCATGATATCGTGCAGAGAGATAAGAAATGTTCTGGAATTTAGATTACTTGGTTAGCTATAGAGAGATTTATTTCGTAAAGGTTAGTTATGGCCTTGTTATTTTAGTTTAGATAAGCGACGAACGTAGTAAGTTCGTAAATTTTACTTATCAGTTTTTATGTCCAAATGGGAACTAAAAAAAAATTTCCTTGGAAATAATTTTTTTTTTCGAAAATTTATTTATTTAAATCATTTGTATTTGTAATACTTTTTTTTCACAAGAAAAACTTTTGATTTATACACCTCATTATAACCACGAATTCGGATAAGAATTTTAAAAAAATTAAATTAAACATTAAAAGTTTAAACATTGAAAAAATTTAATTTAATACCTTAAAAATTCACGCCTGTCATTTTCGGGTGATTTTATTCTGCAGAAGAATGACGTGCGGTCTTCAAGAAAACGCTTCCTAATTTTTTGAATAAAAATTTCCATTCATAGTAGGAATATATATAATATTTAGAAAATGCTCCCGATTTTTATCAAATCATAGATGGATGATATAAATGGAAAATTAGTTATTGCTGTTTCTTTAAAAATAAAGGAGAATTAGTACCTTTCTAGGTTAATAATTTTCTTTAACCATTCGACATCGAATTTTTAAAATAAAATCGTTTCCGCTCTCTTTTCTACACAAGTGAAGAGAATAGATTCTGAATAAGAAAAATGTGTTCGAATTTTTTTGCAAATGATTTTTAAATCAAAATTTGAGACATAATCGTTTAGCCTTTTTAGAAAACAAACAGGTCGGTATGGCCTGGTTGATAGAGCGTTGGACTCGTACTCCTTAGGTTGCGGGTTCGAAGCTCACCGACCAAAAGATTCCCCCAGTGTATGGCGGCTGGCGCTCATAAAATGTTTTCGTGGTCGCAACGTCATCCATGTCGAGAGTAATACCACTGGGGGTACTGGGTCAGAGGTGATCGTTCTCTGTTCTAGGTTTAAATTACGATCTGAGGTGAATGAATGATGAATTTGCATGAATGAAGTCCGCCACCTAAAAAGGGTTGTGACGTGTGAGTAGCTAAGTCGTACTTTTGGACCTAGATGGGGCTACTTGTGAAACAAAGAGATGCATTTCTTAGGCTTAAAATCTGCTGATCGTATCAGCGGAGGCTTGTCCTCGGCAAGTGCCATTAGTCACAACAGAACAGAAAACAACCACTTTAAAAAAATTAAAGCAATTTTAAAAAGTTAGTGGTATGTAGATGTGATGTTAACAGCCAAGGAGGAAACTTTTGAAGACCATGATGGAAATTTTTTGTTTAGATCATTGGCTTCAAAATTTTATGGAATTGAATATAAAATGACTATTAATCTATAATAAAGTACCGAATGTGTCAACATGGATACACGAACCCTAAATGTTCTCAAATAGGACACAATCTTACTTTGTGCATGTCGTATTTATGCATGATCCTTCAAAAATCAATATTTCAGAAAAATAACAATTTTTTAGAACTCAGATGGAAGCAGTAATAAAAATAGAATATGTTAACAAATTTTGAGTGTGTTTCTAATTTTATTCCGTCATTGATGAATAATTTCCGATTATTTTTCCCATATCTACTCATGTTTTTTGTTGTTATTGTAGTAGATATCTGATATATTACATTTCAACACCGTCGATCCAACAATAGTTAACATATATACAGTAATAATAATGTTCCGCATATGTAATGTTGAACGAAGTTTTAAAAAATAAACCTGCCCTTATGGTCTCTATAGTTATCATAAGATCCTGTATTAGCGACTAGCAATTGTGACAGTTTCTTTCTAGTGTTTAGTTCTTACACAGTATGAATAAATCTAAGCATGAATAAAAATTAGTTATAAGATCGCAAATCTCATATTTTATTCATATTTTTTATGCTTGATTGTAACAAAAGTTAATGAGCTGAAGTCTGAAATTTTTTTTATACTTATGTTGAAATGAATTTTATTGATTTCCTCTGATTTGGGTGTTCGTGACCATTATGGATAGATAGGGTTCCATATGCAAGAAACAAAACCTTTAATGTTACTATCTATTTACATTGAATTATTATGAATTTTTTTTAAAAAATCCTAGAGAATTCAGTCAATGAGGTCGATATTTTCTACTGAAACCTCCATTAGTTAATCTATAATAATCATATCTGAGATACCATACATAAAGCAACGGCCTTCTAGACGAGATTATCATCTAGGTATATACTTTAATTTCATTTTTTATATTGCCTAATTAATCATTCAGCTTCAGAAATATTAAGGGGAAATAGTCCGATGAGTTTAATTTGAAGTCTGTTTATGTAAAATCCAGCTTATCAAAAACAGTCAAAAGCAATTATTTAATTACTTCTCTAACAATAGAATTGCTATTGAAAACACATGGAAAATAGAACGAAGCCAGTAATCATTGCCGTTTTATTGCGAGTATTATTAACCAAATTTAAACAAGTGGTTATATGCTATGCAATTCGTATTATCAAATAAAAGAAAAGAATATGCAAATAAATTTTTTAAAAAAAGGTTAAAATGAAATCTGCTATGCATATTTCAATGTATCATGTCAGAACATCATTTCTTGAACGGCCAGGCATCACATGCTCGTGCGAGTTAAATTGTATTTTTATTCATTTTAATCGTTTCATTGAATGAGTCACTTTAGTATTGCAAACGATCCAAAAAACTTTGTCTCGCATTTATTGTTTAAAAAACTATCACATTTCCTATTTATTTCACTTCATATAATCACGTGCTCCAAATGACATTTTCCCCGGTTTTATTAGCTGTAGACATTAACTTATTTTTTTTTAAATCAGAGCTTTTGCAAATGAAATGGAAACGTGTTATTAAAAACTAATTTTTTGAGATGCGTGTGAAGATAAAATTTTATTTTTATTTCATACGAAATAAATTATTAAAAAGGACGGTTAAATTACATTTTTAAAAAAATCGTTAAAATGACATTCAGAATTCATGGCAACGCGTTATCAAACGCTGCTTTTTTGAGATGCTCGTGCAGGAAATAAAATTTTTATTTTTCGCCAACGGATTTTTGTTGACTCCAGAAAACCTCATTCTCAAAACAGTATCTTGTTCTGACATGATAATAAAAACTAAAGAAAAGGTTAAAAAGGCACGTTATGTAGTTTATACCATGTCTAGCAAAGTCAAAACCAAATTAATATGCAGCATAAATACGATGTACTATCACAGTAGTTAAATTAAAATTTCAATATTTTGGTATTTCCGGTTGAAAAACAACCACCACCAATGAGATCAATTTTCAGTGACCGACCGATTTATCCGATCCGAATAAAAATCGGAAATGCTTTTAAAAAGAAGCCAAAGAAACAAATGCAGTCAAAAAGATGCGAAAGTGAATATAATTATGCTTCTTAAAGGATTCTCATCAATTACGTTCAATCCAAAATGTTTGTCCAAAAAGCATCCGATTCTCAAGGGTAAAATCTATTTGAACTAAGCGCAAGTGTACTTAATCACCAATATTTCATTTCGGAAAATAAACAAACAAAACACACCGTCCAATAAGCTGTCGTTAATTGATTATCTTCATTGCAGCTGCAATTACAATAAATAAAAACTTATTTATTATTCTAAGCATACTTTTACAGTCACTGCTAAGCAAATTCATCATATTAATAATTAATTCTCAAAAGCATCAATTTATCTCCAGAAAGTAAATTGGGATTGATTAAAACGAACTACTAATGATTGAGCTACCTTATTCATAAGTTTTCTTATATTATTTTGTTTATATCGTCGTATTATTTTATTCGCAAATTAAATTGACATCAAAAGGGGAACAAATAAGGTAAATAGATAAAGATACGGAAGTTGAAAATAATCAAATTATCATTCAGACATTGTTGATTTTATTCAAAAAATTTTAGTTTCTGAGCATTTTCATATTTATTCAGTAAATTTATAAAAACAATCAAATAATTATAGTGAGTTATTGATTCAAAACATCTCATGAACACTAATATTAAGTACATAATGGATAAATTAAATAAAGAAGGTCCCAAAATTTTGAATTTACCACCATTCCTACAGTAAATTACTTGTGACTTTATTTTTTTAAAAAAACGTTTGATAGCTAACAGATTAGAGTTAATAAAAATAAAGCATTACTCTTCAGAACAACGTGCCAACGCAAAATTTGAATAATTTTTTTAAAAAAACGCAGTTTTTTTCTATAAATTGTTATATTTTTTCTTGAATCATGACGGATTACATATGGGATAACACATAGGACAAATAGCTCCACGGCTTTGCTGGTGCATATGCACTTTTTCGACGAAATTTTCCTAAATCGTTTTGCATAAATGTGGCTAAATTTTGTTGATGTAGTGTTTAATTTCCCCCTTTAACGCACGCTTGCCTTTAGGCTTATTGAAATAAACCTTTGACTTCAAATAGCGCCATAAAAAGAAATCCAATGGTGTTAAATCACACGATCAAAGGAGCCAGTTCTCAAATTTTCGAACTATTGCGGCCAGATTTCCATGATTTTTTAAAAATATTATTTACCAATGAAAACACGTTGCTCTGTCGTGTAACGCTCCAGTTATACTAACCAAAACTATCAGAGGTCAGATAATTTTTTTTTTTTTTTTGTAATAGAATTGCCGACACTTAAATAATTCAAATCGCGTTAATTTGAGACATTCTTTATTATGTATGAAAAAATGATGTTGTTTTGTTTTCAGGTATTTGAAGCCCCAAAATACGCAGGCAATAAATCGGCAAGTTATCTTTTTCGAAACAACATTAAAAAAAAAAGTTTTTAGAAAATAATGCAGAAGGTTGTCACATTTGGCGATTTATCGCCAACTAAAGTTACAACTTGCTTTCCAAATTATTCATTATCTGAACTCTTACGAACTGTTCTTAAATAATCTAAGTCATTAACCAGTTTAAACCGATTGGAAACAATCACGAGACTAGCAAATTACACATGTGTCGTTATTTAAAAAAAAAGATATTGCATTTTATTTTTTATCTCAAAGTTTGTCGAACTCCAAAACTTTGTTTACTAGCTAGAAAAATTGAAAATGAAAGTTAAAAAAAATTATATATATATAAAGAGAAAGACCGATGAAGGAATCTCGCAATTGTTTCAAACCGGTTTAAACAGACTAATGACTTAAATTAATTAGACAAATAATAATTTAAAAAACAATAACGTTCTCACGTTATAAATTGAAATTTTCGGCCGTATATTTTACTTTTTCGCTGCTTATTTTTTTTTTAATTTGGGTTGTAACATAACATGAACAAAATGGGAAAATGTTATTTTTGTGAACAAAAAATGATCTTAATGTATTTTTTTTTTTACTTTGAAAATAACTCAAACAGCGGAGTATGTGAAATTTCCGTCAACAGGACGTTCAATGTTAATACCCCTTTATTCTTGCAAGCGCATTAAGTGATACATCAAAATTACACAAAATGAACTTCAAATAAATGTTCCTATTTCTACTATAAATAATGGAGAGCAGTTCGAATACCCAAAGTAAATATGCTTTGTAATAAATAGTGATTTTTTTCTCTTTTTATTCTTTTTAGTGATAATTTCACAAATCGAGGAAAATAATATACATTTTCAGCATTTTATTCTTAGCATAAATGTACATAAAATCTCTATTTGTGTGAAGTGTCAATTATTGATTCAAACTTTCTAATTGATATTTCAGAATGTTTTGTACCACTTTCAAAGTAGGAATGATAATTCCAAAGTTATGCACCAGGTGGCATTGCAGGAAATGTCTTTACGAATTCCCAGAAATTACTTTCGTGACTCTAGCTGTTGTCGTTTTAAAGTTAAGAAAGGGGGTATTAACATCAAATGTCATCCACTGTAAGTTTAAAAAAATTTACTTTAACTTGAATGAATGAATAAAAGGCATTTTATTAACGATTGAAAATTTGAACAAGACATATATATAGATAGGGAGAGTGAGCTAATAATAGGCATTGAAAAAATGAAAAACAGAACAGTCTCTGCCGATTCTGACTATTCAATCTTGTACTTCCAAATAGACCATATTTGATATTTTAAAAAAAGAGCTCGTACCATAATTAATTTGCAGAAAACTCTTTTGCTTTTAAATTAAACAACTCAAGAGTTCCACTTTTCAGTTTCATGAATTAAATTTCTTTATTGAAAAAAAAATTGTAGCTGATCAATGATATCATTTAAATCAAAACAGAGTGTCCCGAACTGGACTCTCCTGGTTCAAACCTGACTCTAATGTTCAGTCATTTAATAATAAGTTGACATAATCAGTTCACAAATTGCAAAAGGGTTGAAATCAAACTTCCAAGAATGCTTGATTTTCTAGTTGCATAAATTAAATTTATCTGCTTACAGCTGGTTTAATTTATTCTTATATCGACTTACATTTGCATACAGTGCTTTTTTTTCATAACAAACAGTTGGACTGGATCTTTTTAGTATTCGCCGTTGATACAAATTAGATAATGTTATGCATCATAAATTTATAACCCAAACTGCCTACCAGGATGAATAATTGCCACTGAGGTTATAAAATCATTCATGAAACAGCTGAGAGAATATATGTTTTATATTGAAGGCGTGGATTGAATTATGCATGAACGAACTTTGAGTCATCCGAGAAAGAAAACAGCGCTGTATTGAATGAAATGAGCCACGAGTTGTATGCTGTATGCTGTTAAGATTGTATTATAATTATTTGCTTACTATTACTTAAATCCCATCAAACATGACAGAATGCAATAATCTAAGTTGAATCGTTGGAGCGTTTAGGAAATAGTAATATTTTACCTTACTTGATATGCCATTCTGAGATGACTAGGAATAACAATAACGAAGAGCGAAGACTAAAAAGAATTTTTTAAAAAATATTTTGCTAAACTAATTCTTTAAACCCAGACGCATTAAAAAAAATTTTTTTGCCTCCCAAATTTAAAATTTTATTCAGGCTTTTTATAATAAAACCGAAAACAGTGTTTAAATATGTTTTGAAAGAGGAAATCTTAAACCTCTTGAGAATGTCAGTTTCTGAATCATTTGTATCACGTCTCATCTTCTCCATTTCTCCCCGGATAAAAAAAAATGTATTTTATAATCCTTTATCACTAAATCGTTCAGTAAATAGACTTCCTTAAAAAAATGTCTGAATTTTGGAAACATATTTATATTAGATCAATAAAATGGTTATATACAGCTTAGATCTTAAGCATTTTCAAAACATTTCTTGGTTATTGTTATGACTCGTAACTCTGCTTTCTTTTTTGTATTCATTTATTTTTAACAACACAGGACAGAGTACTTCTGATGAGCGTATTTACAGATGATGATAGAATCTGATGAGCATAATTACAGATGAAATATACTTTATTGATCAAATGATCCGTACATTAGAGATGGAATAGCGTAATGTTTCAAAAATCTTACTTAAAGCAACATGCCATATTCTATTCTAATCAATTACTGGTTGCCAGATTTCAAGTTATAATAAGATACAAATGAAACAGGAAATACAAAACTTATAGGGAGTGGCAACAGTTATTGAAATATGTTATTCTTTAAGAAAGCTCTCAGTTGCGTGTAAAGAACTTCATTTTCGTGTTCAGTATTCCAATATTTCTTTGAGTTATCTCAAATGCTCAGTTTCTCAAATTTTGGTTCCATCCTCTATAAAATCAAAGTTACAACTATTGAGTAAATAAAATGAGCGACATAATAAGTGGTTAGCATATTTCTTTAAATTCATGATCATTAGTGGACGTAACACTAGAAAAATATTTACTTACAACAGTTTTTCTGTATTGAAAAAGAAATTGCATTTCTGAAATAAATATTTCCATTTATAATTATTGCTGACCCTTCTGAATTTAGAAATACGCATGTTTTTTACAAATTATGAAGCTTGAAAAAGGAAATTTTATGTATACATTGATAATATAAGAGAAACATTTGACTAACTGACAATTCTGCCCATAGGAACGTATAAAAAACATTATTATTATTATTATTATTATTATTAACTTTTATACTATTAACCGTTATAGAAATGACACTCTTTTTCTTTCATTTGCCCATCTTATGTAATGAAACTGAGCAATTGGAAATATACAAGATGCTTAAAATAATTATTGAAAAGAATAAAAGCTTGAAAGAAAAATAAAAGTTTGTTCCATTATCTTGGATGTGTGTGTGTGTGTGTGAGAGAGAGAGAGAGAGAGAGAGAGAATGTATAAAACTTAGAATATTCCAGAAAAATTGTAGATTTCTAAAAAAGAAAATTTCTTTAAAATTTTACTTTGTTAATTTGGATAGCACGTATTTTGCATAAATTCTGGAAAAGCGCACAATATACGAATAATCATAGAACATCCTAGCAGTCGATAACAAATCGGTTTAAATTGTTTCTCAGAAAAACATAAGAGCTGTCCATCACAGAATGCATTTAATTTTGCGCATTTTTGACATAGTCTTGGAAAAATCTGATGTACTCTATGCAAACAAAACTGTGAGCACTATATGTGCTTCCATGGGTGAACCTCTATCAATAATCTGAGTTTAAAAAAATCTGCTTAGAACTTCAAAAAACAAAGGATCAGACACTCAAATTTTCCTTTTACATTAAAACTTCATTTCATTCATTTGGACGACATGTATTTTTTTAAACCCTAGGCAAAACATGTAACATCTCAACGTATTCTCACAATCGATAATAGGTCGGTTTACAATGTCAACAACACACGAATTGCCTATCATACATCTTATTTAAAACCGTCCATGTCGGCTAGCTCGTCTCAAAATCTGTATACTACAAATTCATCCATGGATAGACCATTATTGCCTCCAACCAGCATTTAAGGAAATAAAAGAACTTTAAAAGTATTATGAAAAGAACAAAAAATATGGAGCTATCTTTTTCTTTTATCTTTAAACTCATTTCATAGATTTGGACGTCATGTATTTTTTTCAAACTCCACCATTCGCAACATCCCAGGGCATTCCCGCAGTCAATACAATATATCTATGGTTGTTTCACAAAATTTTATCAGAAAACACGCGAGACAACAACTCATTTAATTCCGACCTCTCGGTTTGACTCTTCCCAATTTCTGTATATAACATGCAACTCCGTGTACATACCACTACTAACACTAGCCTGTATCTCAGAAAGAAAGAAAAAAGTACTTTATTATATCAAAAACACTAGGGGATATTTTTTTTACCTTAAAACTTTGTTTCGTTTTAATGAACAGAAGGTATTTATTTTCTCATACTTTGGGCAAAACGTGCAACATCTCGGAGTATTCTCACTGTCGATAATAGGTCGCTTCATAAAGTTTCTTGAGAACATTGCGAAACAATGTAAACATTCCTATTCTTACTCTATTCCATTACCTTCGTTGTTGTGTTACAGTGAAACACAGGAACTGTCTATCACACAACGCATTTAATTGTGCAATTAGTTTAAATGCATATATTTGATTATATTTTTCTTTTGTCTTAAAATGTCTTTTCAGTGATTTGAACGGCATGTTTTTTTTCCAAACTCTACTCAAAACGAATACCCTGTAAGCAATATCCCAACGCATCTTCACAGTCGATAACAGGTCGATTTATAAAGTTTCACTGAGAAACATTGTAAACTTACTTATCATTGCTCCAATGTATTATCTTCTTTGTTGTGTTACAATGAAACAACGGAGTTGTCTATCACACAACGCATTTAATTGTGCAATTAATTTAAATGCATATATTTGATTATATTTTTCTTTTCGCTTAAAATTTCTTTTCATTGATTTGAACGGCATGTTTTTATCCAAACTCCACTCAAAACGCATACCATGTAAGCAACATCGCAACGCATTCTCACAGTCGATAACAGGTCGCTTTATATAGTTTCTCGAGAACACTGAGAAACATTGTAAACTTACCTATCATTACACTATTGTATTTTCTCCAATGTTGTGTTACAGTGAAACAAGGGAGTTGCCTATCACACAACGCATTTAATTGCGCCATAAATTTAAATGTATATATTTGGCTATATTTTTCTTTTGGCTTAAAATTCCGTATCCTTTATTTGAACAGCATGTTTTTTTTTTCAAACTCCACTCAGAAAGCATACCATGTAAGCAACATCCTAACGGATCCTCACAATCGATAATAGATCAGATTATAAAGTTTCCCGAGAACACTGAGAAACATTGTAAACTTACCTATCATTATCCTAACGTATTACCTTCATTGTTGTGTGATAGTGAAACATACGATCCATTTAATTGCGTGATAAATTTATATATATATATATATATATATATATATATATATATATATATA
>JAOUZG010009736.1:2175584-2188228 GCA_026289955.1 Argiope argentata
ACTCAAACACGACACTTCGCTCTTCCTTTCTTGCCGGGATAAGAAAAATCTGTTATATATGCATAGGTTTTTATTATTCTTTTGTCTTAAAATTTCTTTTCATTAATTTGAACTGCATTTTTTTCCAAACTCCCCTCAAAACGCATACCATGTAAGCAACATCCCAACGAAACCTCACAGTCGATAATAGGCCGCTTTATAAAGTCTCTCGGGAACACTGAGAAACATTGTAAACATACCTATGATTACCCAATTCCATTACATTCGTTGTTGTGTTACAGTGAAACACATGAGTTTCCTATTCATTTAATTGCGCGATAAATTTGTGCATATATGCTAGGTTATATTTTTCTTTTGTCCTAAAATTTCTTTTCATTGATTTGAACGGCATGTGATTTTTTTCAAACTCCCCTCAAAACGCATACCATGTAAGCAACATCCCAACGCATTCTCACAGTCGATAATAGGTCTGCCTACAATGTTTTTTGAGAACGCTGAGAAACATTGTAAACTTACCTACCATTACATTATTGTATTACCTTCGATGCTGTGTTACAATGAAACATACGTTTCCTATCACACAACGCATTTAATTGCTCAAAAAATTTATATATATGTATATACTAGGTTATATTTTTCTTTTGTCTTAAAATTACTTATCATTGATTTGAACGGCATGTTTCCTTCAAACTCCACTCAAAACGCATACCATGTAAGCAACATCCCAACGCATTCTCACAGTCGATAATAGGTCTGCCTACAATGTTTTTTGAGAACACTGAGAAACATTGTAAACTTACCTACCATTACATTATTGTATTACCTTCGATGCTGTGTTACAATGAAACATACGTTTCCTATCACACAACGCATTTAATTGCTCAAAAAATTTATATATATGTATATACTAGGTTATATTTTTCTTTTGTCTTAAAATTACTTATCATTGATTTGAACGGCATGTTTCCTTCAAACTCCACTCAAAACGTATACCATGTAAGCAACATCCCAACGCATTCTCACAGTCGATAATAGGTCCGTTTACAATGTTTCTCAGAAAACACACGGGTTGCCTATCAGATAACAGCGCATTTAACTCCGGCCATCTCGGCCAGACTCTTCCCGGGGCCCGTATAATTACGAGTCTCTCCTGGCAGATCTGTCACGGAGATCTGCCATCCGTCATCCGGGGCTGACAGTTCGAGTCGATGGCTGAAAAGAAATTTTCTGCAGAGACTGAGCTGCTCATGCAAGGCTCGCATTGCATTAGAATAGGATGGTGGCACGCACCCCCTGGCCGGCAGTCGGTGGTTGGGAATAGTTACGTGATCTCGTGACGACATGGTGGGTGGTTGTGAGGGGCTGTCCGGCTTTTGGAAAGGTTTTCGGGGACATCTCGCACGTGGAGACAAATTTTGCATAAATGATACGTTTATTTTGGAGAAAGTGTTTTTGATTATTGGTGGTTTCGCAGAGTGCCAAGGAAATGTAATAGCTTGAGATATGTCAAATCATAGAGTAAAATTACATTTTACTCATACTGGTAGAGCGTTGGACGCGTACTCCTTTGGTTACGAGTTCGAAACTCACCGGCCAAAAGACTCTCCGAGTGTGTGGCGACTGGCGCTAGTTAATTCTGTTCGTGGTCGCAAAGTCCTCCATATCGAGAGTAATACCACTGGGGGCAATGGATCAGAGATTCTCTGTTCCAGGTCTAAATTACGTTCTGAGATGAATGAATGAATTTGCATGAATGTAGTCCACCCCGTAAGAAGGGTTGTGACATGTGTGTAGCTAAGTCGTACTCTTGGCCCTAGATGGCGCTTCTTGTAAAACAAACAGACGCTTTTCTTAAGCTTAAAATATGCTGATCGTATCAGCGGAGGCTTGTAAACGGCAAGTGCCATTAGTCACAACACACATTTTATTCACAGAGTGTGGTAGTCAGCTAGTTGTTCAAAATCACACGATTTTTTAAATTTATCTTTGCTAGTCAGCAACTGAAAATTATTTTGTGCAGTAAAATTTTATTTTACTCAGTGTGGTAATCAGCGAATCATCAAAATTGAGCAAATTTTTTAAATTTATATTTACTAGTCAGCAACTGAAAATTATTTTATAGAGTAAAATTTATATAGAATAAAATTACATTTTACTCACTGAATGTGGTAGTCAGCGAGTCGTCAAAATCACGCGATTTTTTAAATTTATAATTGCTAGTCAGCAACTCAAAATATATTTTATAGAGTAACATTTTTGTAGAGTAAAATTACATTTTACTTACAGAGTGTGGTAATCAGCGAGTCGTCAAAATTAAACGATTTTTTTAAATTTGTATTTGCTAGTTAGCAACTGGAAAATATTTTATAGAGTAAAATTACATTTTACTCACAGATTGTAGTAGACAATGAGTCGTCAAAATCACGCCATTTTTTAAATTTATATTTGCCAGCCAGCAACTGAAAATTATTTTATAGAATTAGAGAAAATTAAATAATATTTTAGAGCAACTTGTTGCCCATCTTTAGCAGCTAAAAAAAGTTCCTAAAGTTCTTTTTTAGTTAGTTTTTTTTTATTCAGCGTAATATCAATATTTCAAGATAAGAAATTATTTAATCCATTTGAACAAGTATTTTTATTTTTGCTTTTGAAACAAATGGGGTTTTTTTTTTCATTTAACCTTTTTATTATCCTTCAAATCCTTCAAATTCTTAAAGTTTTATCCTTCAAATTCTTAAAGTTTTTTTTTATTATTATGTAACCATTTGCTATTTGAATATTGTGTGTGCATGTGTGAGAGGTGTGAGTGTATACGCGTAAGCATTCATTAATAAAAGGCATAAATCACTTTTGATTTATGATTTAAATTTTATATGTGTGCGCGCGCGTGTGTATGGCTGCGTGCATGTATTATCTCCTTATTTAATTCATATCTTAATTAATTTTCTATATGGTATCTTAAATTAGCCCATATTTCTTTATATTAGAATTTCCTCTTATTTCCTGACCCAAATCTCATCTTTTATTTAATTATTTCTGACTCTGGCTGTATAATACGTTGTACGTACTTGGTGCAAACGGACGCGTTTCTTCTTTGCCCCTGTGTACAAATCATACTTTCCAGTGATAAAATAAATTTAAGTTAAATCCCTTTTGTCTTTTTCAGACCACGCGTATCCGCCAAATTATGCTACATGTGTATAAATAAATAAATAAATATGAAGTATTACGAACAAACATGCCGGCATCCTGGAACAAAAGTAGCATGTCTTCCTAGTAATCAGTCCCAATTAGGGTATGGTTGCTCTTCTGTATTCTATTTGTGGGACGAGTGAATGGGCTCCCTTATAAAAAGGGGCTGTGCAAGCGAATGTGATGAATGTGTGTCTAAAGTCAGACTCTTGACCCTAGTTGGCGATACGTCAAACAAGAGACGTTCATTTCGCCTTAAATCCGCCGATGCATGAGCGGATTTGACCATAACAAGTACCATTAGTAACAACAGCAACATAAAGCACAGGTCAAGAGCTCTTGATTTATGTCTCATGGTTTAGAAATAAGCTATCTACTCCTATTAGGTTTGATATCGTATATGAGGAATTTAAATGTCATTTGTCGTTGTCCTGACACAGAGGTAATGCATCTTCCTCGTGATCTACGCGTCTCAGGTCTGTGTCCCAATTAGGGCATGGTTGTTCTTCTGTCTTCTATATGTGAGATGTGTGAATGTATCCCCCCTGTAAAAGGGGGCTGTACAAGCGAATGTGATGCTTGTGTAGCTAAAGTCATACTCTCGGCCTTAGTTGGCGATACTTCGAACAAGAGACGCTCATTTCGGTTTAAATTTGCCGATGCATTAGCGGGCTGGTCAGTCGCAAGTGTCATAAGTAATAACAACAACGGACAAACATTAGTCTTCCCATTCTGTTTCAAAAAGGGCGTAAATATGTACGGCTGTTAAAAATTCGCTTGCTGAGAAATAAATTGAATTGAAAAGAATTTTTTCAACAACTGATCGTGTTCCAAATAGGGTGGGCAAGAAATGGTTTCATTAGTTAATTTCAGACAGACGCAGGACATTCAATTCTTGAGCTCCACTGCATTATTCACAAAGCAGCCTAGCATTGTAAGAGTGGTTTAACATTGCTTGATAATGTAATGGCTTTAGTCAAAAAATAGTCAACTTCATATTATCTTAGATTTTAAATAAGCGAAAGTTTAAGGCTTTGTTGGATGAAGTCAAATCGCTATATAATCGTTTGAGCAGCGGCGGCGTACTTCAAAGATTTGTTGACTACTAGGTAGGAATCTTTAGATTTCTGTAAAATGTGTGTGGGGGGGGATTGAACAATATTCACAGTTCTTGAATGTTATATGATTATCAAAATTGATGTTTTTTACAGACATATAACAAAACATTTTAATGAACTGAACGTAAAGCTTCAAGACACAAATAAAACAATTATCGCCGCGATGGATCTCATCAGCTCTTTTGACACTGGATTGCATGCTTTAATAACAATATTATTTATTTAAAAAATACAAGGAATTTCCAGATTTAAAAAATTTATTAATCAAAGATTTAGGTGTACATGATTAACCAGGCGAAAAAAAAAGATATTGAAGAAGCTATTTCTGTAATTGATTTGTCAATCAAGGAATTTTCCACCGGAATTTTCTCAGTTCAAAGAATAATCGGAAACGCTCACGTTTATTATGTACCAGGATGTGAATTTATTTGATAAACTGAGCCTACCCCAATTCGATTTGTTGGAAATTGAAGAATTTGAGATGCAACTGATTGATTTCCAGTTTAGTTCAATATGGATTCAAAAATTTATTGAAACAAGGAAAAAGTTAGAATTGATTGAAACAGAAAGATTGACAAAAAATGTATGTAAAAATGTCTATAACAAAATTTTGAAAACGTGACATTCGATTTCAGATACATTTAACTGGTTGGAAAAGCTTGCTCGTGCAATTTTAACCATATTTTCATCTGCCAATGCATGTGAGTCATTATTTTCAGGGATGAATAACACTAAATACTCTCTTATAAACCGTTTGACAGATGACTCTTAATTCACCATTCATTCTGCCAAAAATAGTATCTTGCAACCATACTATAAGTTATATGTTATCTAAGCTGCAACAAAAGAAATCACAGTAATATTACTTTAATTTGTATCGCATGAATAACTAAAAGATTTACTACTATACAATTCTAAATGTACTTTTTCGTAATAAATAAAGGTATCTCAGTATTTAGTTTTATTATTTTCCTAAAATTTATTTGATGGCGATTCTGTACATCATTAAACATTTCTTTAGAAAAAAAAATGGTTCGTTATTCTATAAAGATTGCTCCCCCCCCCCTGCTTCAGACAGAAGTCAGAAACATCTGGAGAAGAAATGAGGATTTTCAGAAAAAGAATTTAGGCATGGCACGAAGCAGGAAATAGTTGGGCCAATCACAGGAGGGTAGGTATGGAATAGGTATTTCGGCTTTTTAGGTTCAATTATCAGCAATGGATGTGTTGAACTTGGATGTGTTTTTATCAGAAACTTGGATGCGTTTTTTTTTAAATATGATTATCAAAAATTTAAAAACCACTCTATTCGCCAGCCAGTTTCTCATTAACATGGCGCTTATACGTTGTTAAAATTAATTAAGCATTGTTATGAGAAAACTTTCCATTTATATAATAAAAAGGAAACAAAGATTCTTTTATACATCGTTTCCCAGCTTTCTAAAAGAATCTTTTATTAGTTTTTTTTTCTCTGAATATTTATTTATTCCATGGAAATCAAATTTTACTAAATACGACCATGACATCAAAATTATTCATAATTTATTTATTAACAGAAGGCTGTTGTTGTTACTAATGGCACTTGCCATGGACAAGCTCACTGATGCATCAACGATTTTAAGCCGAAATGAGCGTCTCTTGTTTTGAAGTAGCTCCAACTAGGGCCAAGAGTGCGACTTTAGCTACTCACTCGTCACATTCGCTTGCACAGCCCCTTTTTACAGGGGGGGGGGGTCATTCACTCACCTTACAGATAGAATACAGGACAACCATGTCCGAACTGGGACTCGAACCCATGAAGCCCAGATAACAGGGAAGACGCGCTACCTCTGTGCCATGACGACGGAATTAACAAAAGGCAAAATAATGAAGAACGGAGAGTGTAAAATTATTCTTCCTTCCTCTAAAGATGGGATGTTTTTTTAATAAACAGCAACGGATTGTTATAATTCATCTATAAAAGTAGTGCACAATGTCAATTCAACAATTCAATTTGTCAAAATACTTTTAAAAATTCATTGGATACAAATTCAGTGAACTTAATTCGGTCCACAGAACTATCTTTTACATTCTTAATTCCTATTCAATTCTAAGATTCAAATCTATTATAAAGTACGAAACTCCTTGATGATTTGTTCATATTCCTTTGTGAATTTTTTTTTCTTCTGTTGTATTTTATTTGTTGACAGATATTTGTCTATTTGGTGAGTGAAAAAATTAATTTAGTAATGCGATTATTTAAATTTGAAAACGGTGACTACGATTATTAAATAGTGCGGTTGGTTGATTCAAACTGTGAAATTAAAAATTTTCAGATGCGATTTTTTTTTCAAAAATATTGCATTTTGCTATGCTATCCGACGTCAAAATTTTTACTTGCTGAGCTAATAATTACAACATCCCATTTATAGCTGAATCTTGACAAAATACTCTAGTAGAAATTTTCAATACGTGCAAAAAATTATATTTAATCATTTAACATCTTGACTTAAAGTACTGTCATATCAAAATTTAAAAAATCATTTTTACCCTTTTTTTTAAATTTATAGAGACGAAATCAATAATCAATTTATTGTTCACTTCCTGAAGGGTCCAAATTTTCAGGCTTTAAATCAATACAATCAATTGATTGTTTGATTAATCGATTAATTTTTATGAAATTTTGACTTCCTATGACACAGTCAATTTCTTTTTCACAGTGAATTTAAAATGAATCATTTTTCATTTCTTAATAATAATAGGTTTGGAATACAAAATATACTTCAGATTGACAAATTAAAATAATTATTTATAAAGGAGAAAATTTCAGAAGGAATAAATTTATTTTAATTTACAAAACGTAAAAACGAACGCAAACGCGCGAAGAATTGACGAAATAAAATAAGAAAATTAAACTGCCATGGATATCATAGAAAAGAAAATTCCTGAACTTTAATTAAATATTAAGTGATTAAATATGAATAAATTCAAATTTACTTAAAATATTTATATTATCTTCTCGTATTTATCAGCAAATTTTGATAATAAAAATTATTTTCAATTTTATTAGAAAATAATAAGTTTTAATAAATAAAAATTTAATAAAATATAAATAATAAAATATTAATGTTATCTTCGCACATTTATCTCCAAATTTTTAAATATAAAAATTATTTTCAATTTTATTAGAAAAGAATACGTTTTAATAAATAATAAAGCTAATAAAATATAAATAATTAATATTTTTTTGTTATAAGCAAGGACAAATTTTCAACTTTTTTTTTTGAAATAATTAATATTTTTAATATGCCGTTTGATGTTTTTTAAGATCAGATATTTACAACATTTTATTTCTTGATGTGTTTTTTAGCGTTTTTATCACAGATTATTTTAGACTTTGAAGTTTTATTATTTTAAAGGTTTAGTATTTTCATCTTTTATAATCACAATGTGTTTTTAAAGTTTGTGAGATTAATTTCATTCGACTTTAAATTTCTTACTCTCATTTTTATTTTTATTTTTATGGTTTTAGGACCAGACTTCAAGACTCGTTAAATTTTATTTTATCTTTTAATTTTAGGGCCAAATTTCACAATTTCTTGAATTTTAGTATTTTTTAAAAATTCTACTACCAGATTTATACAAACCTTCTTGAACTTAGTATGTTTTAGACATCCGTATTGACTACACCATAACCAGTGACCATACCACATCATTGATCATTTTAAATATACTAAAAGATTGAAATGAAATCTGCTATGCATATTTCAATGTATTATGTCAGATCATAATTTCTTGAACGGCCAACCACCACTCGTGCAAGTTAAATTATATTTTTATTCATTTTAATTGTTTCATCGAATGAGTCTCTTTAATATTGCAAACGATCCAAAAAACTTTGTCTCGCATTTACTGTTTAAAAATTCTCACATTTCCCATTTATTTCATTTCATATAATCTCGTTTTCTAGGTTTCCATATAATCCATTTTTCTAGGTTTTATTTGCTGTAGTCATTAACTTATTTTTTTAAATCAGAGTTTTGTTAATGCAATGTTGACACATTATTAAAAGCTGATTTTTGGAATGCTCGTGCAGATAATAAAGTTTTATTTTCCGCCTACAGATTTTTATTAACGCCAAAAACCTCATTCCCAAAACAACATCCTGTTCTGACATGATAATAATTTTCTTCCTCATTTACTATCGTTATTTTGTATATGTGTGTGTGTGTTTTCCTCATTTATTAATTCATCTTGGAAATGCAAATTTTTCTGCGTTTAGCATAATAAAAATCTTTTGTAGCGTATATAAATAATATATATAAGAATACTTGTGTTTTTTGTAGCAGTTTAATTTAATTCAATTTTTTTAACTTACAGGTACTACTTTTAACTTTTTATCATGTCAGAACATGATGTTGTTTTAGGAATGATGTTTGACGCGACAACAAAAATCCGTAGAAGAAAAATAGAAATTTTATTATTTAAACGAGCATCTAAAAAAATAATGCAGCTTTTAATAACGTGTTGCCTTTGCATTCACAAAAGCTCCTATTTAAAAAAATAAGTTAATGACTACAATAAAAAAAACTTAGAAAAATGTCATTTTGAGTATGTCATTATATGAAATGAAATAAATAGGATATGTGATATTTTTTAAACAATAAATGCGAGACAAAGTTTCTTGGATCGTTTGTAATGCTAAAGCGACTCATTCAATGAAACAATTAAAATGAATAAAAATATAATATAACTTGCACGAGAACGTGGTGCTTGGCCCTTCAAGAAATGATGTTCTGACATGATACACTGAAATATGCATTTCAGATTTTATTCTAATATTTTTATAATTTTTTTTTCATTTCTTACTATCTTTATTCTGTACATGTGTATATGTTTTCTTTATTTATTAATCCATCTTGCAAATGAAAGCTTTTCTGCATTACGTATAATAATAATCTTCTAAAGTGTATATAAATAATATATATAAGAATGTTTTTTTTATTTATGTAGCATATTTAAATTAAAAATTTTTTAAACATAATTTTAATTTTTTATAATGTCAGAACATGATGTTTTTTTGGGAATGAGGTTTGGGGCTTCAACAAAAATCTGTAGGCGAAAAATAAAAATTTTATTATCTGCAGGAGCATCTCAATGAATCGGCTTTTAATAACGCGTTGCCATCGCATTTACAAAAACTCTGATTTTTAAAAAAAATAAATTAATGGCTATAGGAAATAAAACTCAGAAAAATGTTATTTTGAGCACGTGGTAATATGAAATGAAATAAATAGGAAAGGTGATATTTTTTGTAAACAATAAATGTGAGACAAAGTTTTTTGGATCGTTTGCGATACTAAAATGACTCATTCGATGAAACAATTAAAAGGAATAAAAATATAATTTAACTCGCACGAGCACGTGGTGCTTGGCCGTTTCAAGAAATTATCTTCAGACATGATACATTGAAATATGCATAGAAGATTTCCTTTTAATCTTTTTATAATTTTTTTTCATTACTTACTATCTTTATTTTATACATGTGTATATATTTTCTTCATTTATTAATCCATCTTGTAAATGTAAATTTTTCTGCATTACGTATAACAATAATAATCTTCTGTAGTGTATATCTATACTACTATTATAAATGTGAAAGTATGGATGGATTGTTGGATGGATGGATGATGGGGTTCAATCATGCCAGAACGGCTGAAGGAAATTCAATGAAATTTAGCACAGAGATAGATTATAGTCTACATAAGAACATAGGCTAATTTTTATTCCGGTTAATTGAGTGGTTAATTTTTTATTAATTAAAATCTAATTTTTCCGCCAAAAAATTTAAAAAAAAACTGAAAACATCTGCCTGGGCTTTTTAAATCGTATGTTTTTATTTTTCTATTTCCGCTGTTCTTTTAATATTATCTTACTGTTCTAAAGGAATGTTTATTAAATTTTTTTCTTATGCTGTTCTTGTGTTATTATAATTCGTTATTTCCTATTCATTTCTCTTGATTTTTTTCTTGCTGTACTTATTTCTTTTGCCTATTTTCATCATTTTCGATTAAAGTTTTAGTGCATTCCATATTACTGCATTTATTGATATTTTTTTCTATTTTCCGTTAATTTGCTGCGACGGGCATCGAAATCTTGTGATTGGAAATGCTATTTCGCTAAAATTTGGTGGCAAAATATTTTTTTGGCGGAAATGAATAAATATTAAAACTGTTCCAATGTGTGTATTTGTAATTAAATTGTATTTGTGTTAGATACATATTTTTTATATACATATTATTATTAATTGTATTTGTGTTAGATACATATTTTTTGCTTAAAGTGGTATGTTTCCGTTAGTAAATAATTTAGAATTCCGCCAAATTTTCTCAAATTTTTTTGGCGATTGTTCGTTTGCGCCCGACGAACGGAAAAGTACCCTTATGGTTTTAATAACATTTCCCCCCCACGTTAATGATGTTAGACGTAACGGTTATTTCAAACGATTCCTTTTTTTTTTGTAGTGTATGATAAATTTAAACATTGTTAATTAATAGATCTTTTGATTTCTTAAGAAGTGCTTTTGAATGAAAATAAAACAGATGAATTGAAATTAAAATTTTCTAATTTGCATTGCGTTACCCCAACTGGTGCTTAAAATTCACGTCTTTGCGTTGCTCCAATTGACGTTGAAAATTTGTGCATGCATACGGTTCCGATAACATTTTAGACTGTCAGTTTTCCCATATACACATCAAAATTTCCACACGTATGAAGTCGCGGGTAAGAGCTAGTAAATAATATATATAAGAATGTTTTTTTATAGCATTTTAATTTTCAATTTTTTAACATAATACTTTTATTTTTTTTTGACATAATAATTACATCCACAACGGATATGAAAATAGCAAAAATATGTATGAATCGGAAAGGATCCAGTATGTTAAAAATTTAATAAATCCTGTATCTACATGTAAACAGGTGCAACGTCCTGGGAAAAAAATTAAATATTTTGAAAAACAAATAAAATGCTACGCCATAGCAAGCGATAAACATATGAATCTGGAACCCTGCGCCAACTGAGACATCTGGGATCGCAAGGGGCACACGAGAGTGCGTAGGGGTGAGAAGGGGGAAAGAGTTTGTGCGGATCATCCATCACTGTCAGACGCTCAGTTATTGATCGCCCCCCTCCTGTCCACCCCCCCCCCTCCCTCCATCCTCCACACGCAACTTCAACTACTCACCATTAGCTGGGAAAGGATACGAGAATGGTTGACTCCTTTTATTTTATTTTTTGTTTATTTAATTTTATTTTTTTACTTACTTCACTTCAGTTTTTTTGTTTACTCTTAGCGCTATTTTTTTTATCGTCTGCTAAAACTACAACACTGTTGCCTCTCTCTGGAACTGGCCAAGAGGAGAAAAAGGGGTTTTATTTATTTATTTATTTATTGCTTGATTTCTTTTTTTTTTCTTCTTCTTTCTTTTAACTTTTTTTTTTTTTGCAATTCACTTTGTTCTTCCTCTCTCTTCCTTACTTTTGGATTCCTCTCTTTCTCTCTTCCCTTTTTTTCTTTCTTTCTTTCTTTTCATTTAAACACTATATTTTGCTCTTTGGCGATGACTTCATTGTTTTGCGTGCTGCTTTGCTGCTGTGTGTTGCACAGATCTTTTGTTGTTTGTTTGTTGTTTTGACTAGATTTGATGGAATATTGATCCGGGAATAGCGTTTTATTGAATGAATCGAAGGGTGAAAGAAAAAAAAAAGAGGTGTAGGTCAGGGCGAAAAAAAAAAGTTAATGCGCATTTGTAAAGAAATCAAAAGAAATCGATGCGTGAAATTTTGAGTAAACTTTTAATTTACCATTTCCATAACAAACTGACTTCTTTTCACATCACTTTGCATTTGTTTCCCCCTCAAAATGAATTTGCATAAAGCAGAGTAAAGCAAATAAAAGATCTATTTCCTTGAGATTGAAATATTTTCTTTTATCCATAGACAAGAGTTAAAAGATTCTTAGTTTTTTTAAAACAAAAATATCTTTATTTTAATTATTCTTATTGAATATCTAACAGCCCATTTTCAGCTGAAAATGTGTCTTCATTTAACGGTTTATTTTCCTCCTACCTTGACCTAAATACAGGAGATAAGAGTGAACATTTTAAATAAGTGAGCGATAACTGGAAGGATATTAAAAGGTTTTTTAAGAAATTTTGACGGAAAATAAAAGTTTTCTTAGAAGTTTTCTTTCTGAAATTTCCAAAATATCAACTTTATTATTTTCTACTAAACTCTTCCTGGTATTGTGTGTGTTTCGGGGGGGGGGGTAATGATATTTTAATATTTAATTT
>JAOUZG010009736.1:2203228-2214534 GCA_026289955.1 Argiope argentata
AGAATTTTAACACAATTCTCAGACAAACATGACAATTTTGCTAGAAATTGGGAATTGTAAATTATTCTTTAGAAGTCGAAAGAGTTTTATAAGCTTTCTTTTAAAATAACTTCCAAAATGAAAATATTCATGGAGACGTTATTAAAAATACAAAATAAGCAATTGCTTAGAATTTCCAATTTAGGACTAAAACAATTGAATATACAATTGAAAATGTAAGAGAAACATGTCTATAGAATTTTAACACAATTCTCAGACAAACCTGGCAATTTTACTAGAAATTGAGAATTGTAAATTAAACATTGGAAGTCGAAAGAGTTTTATAAACGTTCTTTTAAAACAACTTCCGAAATGAAAAGATTCCCAGAGACTTTATTAACCCTTTGCAGTCCGAAAAATAATTACATGCAAAATTATTCATCCAATACAAAGATTTGTTTATTGCTATGAAAAATTAATATATATAATTCTTTTAAGTCGACTTTCTTTGAAAAATGAATCTACATCTCTTAACCATTTATGTAGGCGTTTTTAGCAATTAAATTTGAAAAATAAAGAAATAAAATGTCGAAATGATGCACTGTCTTGAATGTTGAGTCACACTCGACATCGGACCGCAAAGGGTTAAAAAGGTCAAACAAGTAATTGCTTAGGAATTCTAAAATTTTTAAAGAATAATTCTAGAATTTTATATATATATATATATATATTTATTTTATGATATTTTGAATGTTATTTCTTTAGTTCTAAATATTGAGCAATCAAATTTTTTCATATTAAAACCAAATATTTTTTTAATTGATTTTCAAATATTATTCAGGCAATATTCCTAACTAGCCGCCTTTATCGACCAACCGGGTTGTCATAAATTTTAATTGGATTAATTTTTAATAAGTCATTTAGATATAACCTCGTGTCGACGATTCCATAGAATTTTCTGACATTAAGATCGTATTTTTTAATTTTATTTATTATGTTTATGAACCTTTTTAGTGGTATGGGTCCCATAATATCAAAGCGTTATTAAAAACATAATTGTAAGGTTCACTATCTTCTAAATCTCGTGCTATTGTAATTTTCTTCTTCTTCTTCTTCTTCTTTTTTTCTCATACAAAGATATTAAACAGGATACTTCATTTTTAGTTTTCAACAGTGGAAGAAAATCACCCGATTAACCCTTCTTTGCATGATGATGGAAATTTCCATCATAATATTTAGTCAACAAAAAAAGGCACTCAAAATCGTTGTACTGTAAATTTGTTGTTGCTGGCAACTTTTTAAGCGACTATTGCGTACAAAAAAACGCATTTGTCAAAAAATAGCAAATGTCACTGTCAATTACCAGGCCTACAACTTGTCATTCCGCTGTTTGTTGTGACTGGAAGAAATGAGCGAGATTTTAAATTGTTACTAAATCTTCTTTACTAAATCTTCTTTATTCTGTATGATAATTTAATTAATTAATAATTATTAATAATAAATTATTAATTAATTAAATTATCATACAGAATAAAGAAGATTTAGTAAAGAATATTTTTTTATTTATTTAGTACCGAGCTAAATATGTGACAATGCATGATGATGTAAATTTCCATCATATTGTTTTTTACATAATATATATTTTTATTTACACCAAGATTTTTTTAAATATTTTTCCTTTAATCTAGAGCATTAATTACAGCACCCTGATTTTTTTAAAAAAAAGAAAAAATCATGCAAAGAAGGGTTAAGTATATGCTGAAATATAAAGACGAGTTGAATTTCATTACAATATGTAGTCTATTCTGAAAAATGAAGCCAAATATATATATATATTAAAAAGTTCCAACATTTATCAGAAATTTCACATGACTATAAAATTATTAAAATTAAAAAGGCAATTTTTTAAAATTATTGGTACAGTGAAACATTTATTTTTGTGTAGTAACATTTTAGGAAGTTATATATTAGGAAGTTATATTTGTGGGAAAAACATCAGAATTCGGCTTAGTTTTTAACTAATAAAAATTATAATAGAACTTAAAAAAATTATTCCTAGGTGCTTATTCTCGTTATTCACATTATAAATGTGCTAGATTTGTCAGTTCTTATTCGATAAAGTGCCAACACAAACAATCTCCTTTATTAGCACACAACAAAAAAAAGCACACAATCTCCTTTATTATCAGTAGGCATAGGGATACAGATTGTGGGTACGGACTTGTTACGAAAGGAGATTCTAAGTAATAATTCTATGAAAATGTGGCACACGTCAAACGGGAGGTCAATTGAATTTGGAATTTAATACTCATTTGGTAGGAATCAGAAAGACATGAGGTTACAATACGTTACTTAATAAATTAGACAGCGTTAAGAAAAACACTTTATAAATTATTTAGCGTTACATAATGCTGCTTAATAAATTAGATAACGCTACATAACGTTAATTAATAAAATAAATTATATAATTTTATAAATTAGGTAATATTGCATGATATTGCTTAATCAATTAGATAATTTTTTAATTAGATATTATTGTATGATATTACTGAATCAATTAGATAATTTTATAAATTAGTTAACATAACGTAACCTTATTTAATGAATTAGATAATTTTATAAATTAGGTAATATTGCATGATATTACTTAATAAATTAGATAATTTTATAAATTATTTAACATAACGTAACCTTATTTAATGAATTAGATAATTTTATAAATTAGGTGATATTGCATGATATTATTTAATGAATTAGATAATTTTATAAATTAGATAATATTGCATGATATTACTTAATAAATTAGATAATTTTATAAATTAGTTAACATAACATAACGTTATTTAATAAATTAGATCATTTTATAAATGAGTTATAACGTTGCTTAATAAATTAGGTAATTTTATAAATTAGTTTACATTACACAACGTTACTTAATAAATGAGATAATTTTTTTTAATTAATTAGCATTACAAAACGTTACTTACTAAATTAAATAGCTTTATGAGTTAACATTAGATAACAATACGTAATAAATTAGGTAACTTTATAATCATAATTAGCATGGCCTTTATAGCTAAAATGTTGATATGATAGATATTTATGATGTTTCTGATCAAATCCATCCAAAAAGAGGCATGTCTGTGCGTCCGTGCACATGTTAATACAGTAATTCGGGAATGAAAAGATCGTCATAAATCCGGCATGTGATTTTATCAATAAAATGGTATATAAGTATTGTTACTGAAAAAAATAGAGAATCCGCCAGTAGACTGTTCAGTTTAAAGGTCCAACAGGCTCAGTAAGGTATAGAGATTTATTAAGCTCAAAGACAAAACACAGTGGAGCCTACACAAGAAGCATTCATTAGCAGTTAATCGCTATTAAACAATTGAAACAAACTGAAGAGGTCAGAGTACTCGCAAGAGATCGATATTTCAAAGAGAGACTTCGTTGAACTATTCACTTGAACTCAACTCATCTTAAGTCTCTCTCTACCTCAACCCGTCTATTGTTTGCAAACGAATTCTAAGTCCCACCACGCTTTTGTGCACGTTTTTGTGTGTGTGTGTGTGTGTGTGTGTGTGTGTGTGTGTGTGTGTGTGTGTGTGTGTGTGTGTGTGTGTGTGTGGAAAGATGGAAGGAGGAGATGTTTATATTTAACAATAAAGTGAATCCTAAAAATGTGCACATTCTTCAGTATCACACCTTAAGGAGATATAATCTCCTAAAAGTGGTTGTATCAAGATACTGAAACGAACAGAAGTCACGGTTCGACTCCGTCTCGCCATTTTTATAGCTTTCGGTTTTGACAGTATTCGTTACAAGACATCAATTGTTCTAAAAAAAATCTGAAGCTCAAGTTCTGATGGAGTTATGGTCGCGATTCTCAAATATTTTTGATTTTTCCATTTCTATCTCAACAGTCTCCAAATTTGGCAATAAGTCTACAGAGGGTTGCCAAGCTCAGAAGTCATAGGAGCCAGCAGCCGATTTCAAATTGTTATTATACCTGTAAAATTATCTGCCTTTCCAGGACACTTACAGCATAAAATTGCAAATTCTTAACAAAATTAAATGTTTTATAAATTAGGTAATATTAAATTAAATGTTTTATTAGTAAATTAAATGTTTTATAAATTAGGTAATAAATCCGCAAAAAATGTTGACTGTCTGTAAGTCCGTTTATTAGTTTTTGTACTCATAGACGCAATTCAACAGAGCGAAGAATTTCATTTTGTGATCCTTATACCCACACTGTACATAATCTATTTGAAATTTGAGATAAATCCTTAAGAGATAGATTGTCTGCCAGCTTATCTATTCGTAAGTATGTGATCGTAATAACACAGAATCGTGATTAACTAGATAAGACAAATTCTTAGACATGTCTTAACATGTCTAAGAATTGTACATTCATGTAAAACTTGTAGACCTAATCGGTGATTGAAAGAGACATTATCCCAAATTAAATAATTGAGCCTTTTCTTTTTGCGAAGAAGTTAAAATTCAAAACTTGCCATTTCAACTAGGTTTAAAATACAGTAGAGACGAAAACAATCGTCTCATCATATGTTTATCATATATTTTTTTCAAAAATTACAATATTTGGAAGGCATGTTTCTTCCTTCTAACCTAAGTTGCACTAAATAATTATGATATAATTACATTTCAGAGATACTAAGGCTTTTAACAGGCTTTTAACAGGCTATTAACAGAAGGCTATGTCCAAAGCTATTAACAGAAATGACTGAAAGATATATTTCCCAAATTACATATTCGACTCTTCTCTTTTGATGGAGTAGTTAAAATCAAAACTTGCGGTATCGAGAAGACATGCAAAAAATGGGGGGGGGGGGTGAATGATCCAGACTTTTTGTCATATATTTTCTGAAAAATTACAATATTTGACAGCTATAGAATAAAATACACTAACTAATGTTGGTATAATAAATTTTCAAAAATGCTTTACATGTCTATTATCTGAAATGATTGAAAGAAATATTGTCCCAAACTCCATATTCGACTCTTCTCTTCTGACGGAGGAGTTAAAATCAAAATTTGTCATATTGAGAAGTCATATAATGCAGTAGAGAGGAAAATAATCTAGACGATTTGTCATACATTTTTCAAAAAATTACAGTATTTTTAAGTCAGACACTTACATACATTAACTAATGCTGATATAATAAAATTCCAGAGATGCTTTGCGTGTCTATTAACTGAAATGACTGAAAGAGATATAGTCCCAAGCAGCATATTCGACTCTTCTCACAGAGAAGTCAAAATTAAAACTTGTCATTTTGCGGGGGTATACAAAACAGTAGGGGGGTGACAATCAGACAGAACACATTTTATTATTCGGAAGTCATTCTTCTTCCATCAAACCCAAGCTGCACAAACTAATATTGATATAATAAAATTTCAAACATGCTTTGCCTGTCTTTTAACTGAAATGGCTGAAAGAGAAATTGTCCAAAACTACATATCCGACTTTTCTCTTCTGACGGAGAATTCAAAATCAAAACTAGTAATATTGAGGAGGCATACAAAACAGTAGGGGGAAAGCAATCCAACAGAACTTTTTTTTCGGAAACCATAATTCTTCCGTCTAACCCAACTGCACTAACTAATGTTGATTTAATAAAATTTTAAAGTTGCTCTGCGCGTCTATTAACTGAAATGACTGAAAGAGATATTGTCCCAAGCTGCATATTCGACTCTTCTCTTCTGACGGAGAAATCAAAATTAAAACTTGTTATATTGCGGAGGTATACAGCACAGTAGGGAGGAAAACAATCCAGACGGTTTATCATACATTTTTTATTCGGAAGCCATAATTCTTCCGTCTAACCGAACCTGTACTAACTAATGTTGGTATAATAAAATTTCATAGATGCTTTGGGTGTCTCTTCACTGAAATGACTGAAAGAGATATTGTCCCAAACTGCATATTCGTCTCTTTTCTAATGACGATGAAGTCAAACTCAAAACTTGCCATATTGAGGAGGTATACAAAATTGTAGCGATCAAAACAATCCAACAGAACACATTTTTTTTCATTCGGGAGCCACACTTCTTCCGTTTTACCCAACCTGTACTATCTAATGTTGATAATAAAATTTCAGAGATGCTTTGCGTGTCTATTAACTGAAATGACTGAAAAATTTTTTCCAAAATGCATATTCGTCTATTTTCTACAGATGAAGAAGCTAAACATAAAACGTGCCATATTAAAGATTTATATAAGACAATTTAGAGAATAACAATTCAGATTGTTTGTCATGCATTTTTATAAAAAATTACAATATTTGGAAGCCATATTTCTTCCTTCTAACCAATCTAACTAATGTTGTCATAATTAAATTTCAAAGATGTTTTGCGTATCTATTAATTGAAATGGCTGAAATAGATTTTGTCCCAAACTGTATATTATACTATTTTCTAATGACGAAGAAGTTAAACATAAAACGTGCCATATTAAGGATGTATATAACACAATTTAGAGAATAACAATTCAGATAGTTTGTCATGCATTTTTACAAATAATTACAATATTTGGGAGACATATTTCTTCCTTCTAACCAATCTAACTAATGTTGGTATAATACAGTTTCAGAGATGATTTGCGTGCCTTAGTCCATTAACGAAGGCGAATAAATTAATCCCCATAAATCGATGTCTAATTCCATGCCAGGAAAATGAACGGCACGATGGAAAATTGATTGAGAAAATAGATTTACTTTAATACATTCATCCCATTATTATTTTTCCAAGATGACATTGTTGATAATATGGAAGGAAATTAATTATATGTGAATGAAAATTGTCTATTATTAAACCAATTTTGTTATACTGTTAAACATAATGTATATTCTTTTAAATGTGGTTTTTGTTTCGTTTTTATGAACATTATTGTTTAATATCCTACATGTTTTTGTTCTCTGTGAATGTCTAATAGATATTAACCAATAAGATATATTTAGGGCTGAATGTTTTTTTTTTCCTTAGTCTTCCCTTTTCTTCCGAAAAATAATGTTGAAAATCAATTCGAATGACGTCACAGTCGTATAACAAAAACACATGTTTTTAACGGTCATATGTGATTCCACTTTTTTTTCCATCTGGATAATGAACTATGGATTTGAACAGTAAATTGATTCAAGGTGCTTAACGTATATCATTTGAACATCTAACTGCTTTTTTTTTTTACAAAGAAGTATTTTGTTTTACCTTTTCCATAATTGTAAGAAAAGAAACAATTCCTAATATTAAATTAATTCAAGGCATTTAACAAGTATCAATTGAACAATAAATCAAAACATTTAAATGCATGTTTCTTACACCATACTGTGACGTCATACTTTTTTCCAAGTAAAATAAGCAATGTGTTTCGCTTCTTTAATTGGTTCGAGGTGACTGATATATATCTTTTGAACAAGCATCTAATTGCATATTTTATATCCAGTGCTTTGATTTTCTTTCCTGTGAGACAAGCAATAATGGGTTTTAATATTAAATTACATCAAGGTAACTGAGATAGAGCACCTGAACAAATTATCCAATTTTTAATTACATTTCCCCCCTAATTTTATATGAAGTATAGAGAAGGTATAGTCAAAAAATTTGAATGCTACATTTTTGCGAATCTTCCGGCTTTACCAATTCTAGAAATATATTTTTGGCATTATGTTTATTTATATATGACAAAGTTGACTTTAACACGTTTTGAGTTAGAGTTTCGATATTAAATTGATTCAAGGTGACTTATATCTTTTGAACAACTACCTAATTGCGTGTTTTACATTCAAGCTAATTGATATATATTTTTTGAGCTAGCACGTGATTGCATGTTTTATATTCAAGATAACTGACAATTTTTTTGAAAAAGGACCTTATTACATGTTTAATATTCGATAATTGACATATATCTTTTGAACAATCATCTAATTGTATATTTTATATTCAAAACCATTGACATACATCTTTTGAACAAGACACGTTTTATATTCAAGATAATTGACATGTATCTTTTAAACAGTCATCTAATTGCATGTTTTATTTTCAAGATAATTGACATATATTTTTTGAACAAGCACTTAATTGCATTTTTTATATTTTTCAATAAAATAAGGGGCATTAATATTTAATTAGATCAAGGTAACTGCCATATAACATCTGAAAAAACTCATCTAACACTTAATTGCATGATCTTTTTTAACTTTCTCTTATATAAAGTATTGTTGTTGTTGTTACTTATGGCACTTGCCATGGACAAATCCTCCGCTGATACAGCAGCAAATTTAAACCGACAGGAGCGTCTCTTGTTTTTGAAGTTTCGCCAACTATGGCCAAGAGTACGACTTCGCTAAAAACATTCGCTTGCGCAGCACCTTTTTACAGGAGGACACAATCACACATCTCACACACAGAACAAGGTTGCCCAAACCAGGACTCGAACCTGGGGCTCTCAGAACACGAGGAAGACGCGTTACCTCTGAGCCAGAAAGTCGGCATAGAATGTGTAGAGAAGGTATCGTCAATGTCAAAAAATATGAATTCCAGATTTTAACTTATCTTTACGCTTTGCAAGTTCTAAAAACATATTTTTGCATTATGTCTATCCATCTACGACAAAGTTAACTTAAAAATTCTATGAGTTAGACAGAAGAATTTTGAAATATGGTTTTCACATCAAGTTTGTAGATTTCTATCAAATTTTCAGCGGCATCTATTTATGTTGGTACGGATATTCGAATACATTTAAATATATTAAATACAAATACAAACTGAAAAGAGATAGATAGATATTTGCCTAAATTTAGCATATAGATTTAACATCAAAAGTGTAGATATGCATCAAATTTGGAATTAAATCTGACAAGAGGCTAATTTCTGTAGTTGCCCAAGTAAGTAAATATGTGATTCAAACATATAACAACATGAATATTTGAAATTTGGCATATTTTTTTTATTATGATTGAAATTCCATATATAATTTAGATTTCAAACGATTGGAAACCATGCGTATAAAGCACAAACGCAAATTGGTACCTATTAATAAATATCAAAAATTAATCGCCAAAAAATCATCTAAGATCACAAAGCAGATTTTGTAAAAATTGATAAGGATCAATATTCTATAACTGCTGTTTATATGGCGGGCTAAAGGGATAAAACTTTTATTAGAGAGTATGCAAGAAAGTTTTAGGAAGTCTATTTCCGCAATTTTTTTTCTCAACAACGTCATATCTTTTCTTCTATTAAAAATGTAAAATATTTCGTTTCAATTCAGTGTTAGGTCTATAAAGGTATATTTTTAAGCAGCTCGTTGGCTATAATATGACCAGTGGGTTCCAATATTAAAATGGTTCAAGGCACTTGACGTATATCTCTTGAACAAATAATCTCATACATAAATAGTTTATGCTTTTAATTCTATGTATGAAGTCACATTTTTTTTCCTTTTGCAAGATACGATTTCAACATCAAATTGGTTCAAGACACATAATGTGTTTCGTTTGATCACCTAACTTCATGTTTTTGTTGTTTTTATAGTTTCTATGATAAATTTGCTTGTTTTTTCTAATTAAATTGCAGCATTTGCTTGTGTTCAAGATGTTCAATTCCAATATTAAAATGGTTCAAGGCATTTGACGTGTATCTCTTAAAAAATCATCTAATATATAAATAGCATATGTTTTTAATTCTATTCATGAAGTCACGTCTTTTTTTCCTTTTGCAAGATACGATTCAACATCAAATTGGTTCAAGATACATAATGTTTTTCATTTAAACACCTAGCTTCAGGTTTTTGTTATTGTTATAGTTTCTACGATAAACTTAGCTGCAGCATTTTCTTCCGTTCAAGATGTTCAATTTCAATATTAAAGTGGTTTGCATCGCTTGAACAAATCATCTAATACATAAATAGTATATGTTTTTAATTCTATGTAGGAAGCCACATCTTTCCTCCTCTTGCAAGATACGATTTCAACATCAAATTGGTTCAAGACACATAATGTTTTCCTTTTAATCACCTATCTTCAGGTTTTTGTTGTTTTTATAGTTTCTACGATAAACTTAGCTGCAGCATTTGCTTGCGTTCATGATTTTCAATATTTAACACCATTAATACGGATTCGGACGCTTTGATGATTCACAACTGACCGTAAGTCTATTCGAATGCTGTCAAGGAAACGTTTTTTGAATTTATTTGAATAACCTCTACAATTTTCTTCACTCTGAAAAATATGAATTTCATTTTAATATCCCATTTCCAGGCTAAACGAAGATCGATTTTGGATTCATCTGGTAATTTTAATCCTGCTCTGAAGACGAGGATAATTTCCAAAATCAGTACTTCTTTGGACCTTCTTTATTACAACACTAAATGTATCAAGGCAGCGTACAGTTTGAATTTTCAGTAGATTCGAAAGAGCAAGGGATAATACAGAAAACCATTTGGAACTCACCAGATTTCTTTTAGGTGCCATTTAAAAACGCAACACGGGGTTTATGAAAGCTACATAAACTATCTATTAAGATTTCACTTAATATAGAAATCAATTCTAATTTTATTATAAGTTTTTAAATGTATATCGTCAGTCAACGATGACTGATCCAGCCTGAACGAAAATTAAAAATGACTGAATGAAAGATTTGGAGTCAGTCATAGGTAACTGACAAGACACGAAATGAAAGTATACGGTCAGTCATCAGTGACTGATGCAATTGGAACGGAAAACTCAGAATCAGTCAGCGATGATTCACGTGATGTTTAACATGTTAATGAGTTAACCCTAACCATTTTATGAAATCAAATAGACCTACAGTCATGAAGATGTCTATCAATCGAGTTTCTGTTAACCAAAACTTAATTGTCGAACTTTATTTTTTTTGCTTTTTTTTTAAATATTATCTTCGAGTATTTTAGAAATGGATAAAAAATCTGATAATGAGGCCAATTTTTGAGGTACAAAGGTTTGAAAATCTTTATTAATACAGCATTCGTGGATGGTAAAAGAATATCAAGACTTGTCAAATTGGCATTATAGAAAGTTGATCTTTTATAATAAAAGGAGTTATATAGAGGTAAAAATAATTATGTTTCATTCTTATATATTTTAATAGCAATGAGAGTATATTTTCACGCCTTTTACTGATTGTTTCGGTATACCAAGTCTATTACTTTTCGATGATTCTATCGCGTTAAGGAAAGGATAAGCGCATTTCCGGAATTCTTTAGCTTTGATCTTCACCGCATTCGGTACTTTCCCGTTCATTTTTTTCAATTCCTACTATTAGCTCACACTCTCCTTATATAT
>JAOUZG010009736.1:2229534-2253971 GCA_026289955.1 Argiope argentata
GTAGTCATAATAGTACTGTAATAGTCAATAAGTAATAGTGTAATAGTATACTGTAGTCATAATAGTACTGTAATAGTCAATAAGTAATAGTGTGCTGTAGTCATAGTAGTACTGTAGTAGTCAAATGAACTCGTGATTTTGATGAATCTCAACTTTTCGGACCTTGCTGAGTTTGAAAACCTTTTTTAGGGAAAAAGTCCATCTGTCTGTCTGTGACAAAAATAACTCCAAAAGATTTTGTGTAACGGTAACTAAACTGTAAAAATCTCTCCCCTCTTGCGAAATTCCAGTTTCTGTTTTGTGTCTACCAACTTATATACTTTTTGATCCCCATTTTTAACCCTTTGCACTCGATGGTGTGCCTCTAGGGCTCCATTCAAAACGGTGTATCATTTTGACGTTTTATTTATTCATTTTTCAATTCTGATTATTGAAAATACCTACAAAATCGAAAAAAGACGGAGAAATTCAATTTTAAACACGTACACAAATTTGGAGCAATAAACAAGCCCTTATATATTGAATAATTAAGCATCGAATTACTTTTCCAAGGGTTAAATTGATTGATTGATCGGCGTAAAAATCACTATATTGAATAAAGTTAAACACGAATAAACAATTAATTACTTGATAAAAAACATCACATTTTATCTACATTGTTTTATGCTGCGTCGTGGCAAGGGCTAAAAATCAATTTTAATTATTAATTAAGATTTGTTTGTTTTGTATGAACAGTATGAATAAAGATCCCACTGCCATGAAACAAAGCTTATAAGTTACAATATATTACCTCTAAAGAGTATTACAAATAATTTATGTTTATTATGCATTCTGCCAATATGCCAGCGACAGTTTTCTACATCATTGATTAGTTAATCTGCGCCAATCAAATCCGAGATGTTAACACTTTGTAGTCAGGTGGCATCACATGGGTGCCGTGCGAAAAAAACTATCAGGTAAATGCCGTTGATACCGCATTGGTATCCAGAGAATTTTTATTTATTTTTTATTTCAATTATTTAACCGTTAATCATTATTTATGTAACAAAATGAAACAAAAATTAAAAATGGAAATCTGCCATCTCAAATTTCCTATTATCATGTCTGAACATTGTTATTTTTAAGGCATAGTTTGTCTCAATTAAATCAACGTCATTAACCAATTAAACAGGTTTGAAACAATCATGTGACAAGCAGAATACGCACGCATCTCTATATCGAGAATCAGGTACATGGCGAACATTCTTGTCAAATTGTAACTTTTTGTTAAAGATAAGTCGCCAAATAGGACAACCACCTTTATTATTTTCCAATAACTCTAAAAGCTGAAAATTGATGCCCCAAAAGCAATATATCACCAATTTTCTGGCCGTTCATTTTGTGGCTTCAAAAACCTCAAACCACTACACCATTGTGTGCTGACATAAAAAGATTTTAACAACGAAAAAAAAAATACAACAACATTGCCTTTGACTTATACTTTTTAATTAAAATTACATTTTTATTTTTAAATTATTTTTGCCAATAAATCGCTTAATGTGGCAACCTTTTGCATTATTTTCTAATAACCTTAAAAGCGAAAATTGGTTGTCCTAAAAGCGATAAATCGCCAATATGTTGCATACGAATTTTGAGGCTTCAAACACTTAAAACCAAAACAATATCATGTCCTCACATTATAAAAAAATCCGATTTAGACATGCGAATAGCATAATATTAAAATGAGCGTAATGAATATGTTAATATGTGCTAATGGGAGCATAATGTTAATAAGAGTGTTAAGTAAATCTTCTACCAGATAAATAAAATTTAAGACATTTTTCACAAGGTTGAAAAAATAAATATAAAAGATTAAAATAAAATCTATTATGCATATTTCAATGTATCATATCAGAACATCATTTCTTGAACGGCTAAGCACCACGTCTCGAGCGAGTAAAATTATATTTTTTATTCATTTTGATTGTTCCATTGAATGAGTCACTTTAGTATCGCAAACGATCCAAAAAAAACTTTGTCTCGCATTTATTGTTTCAAAAAATATCACATTTCTTATTTATTTCATTTCATATAATCGCGTGCTCAAAATGACATTTCTCTAGGTTTTATTTCCTATAGCCATTAACTTTTTTTTTAAATCAGAGCTTTTGTAAATGCAATAGAAATGCGTTATTAAAAGCTGATTTTTTAAGATGCTCATGCAAATAATAAAATTTCACTTTTTCGCCTACGGATTTTCGTAGACGCCTCAAACCTCATTCCCAAAATAACATCATGTTCTGACATGATAAAAAGTTAAAACATTAAATAAATCATTAATATGTTAAAAATATATTGAAATGTAAAACTAATTTGGTCCTTTTATTAAAAGTGAGACACAAAATACATGCTTCCGACATTATGCAGGATTGAGCAAGAACCGATCGTAAATAATATCAAGTTATTATCCATTGACTTCTCCGAGAAACCTCAGAAGGATTTCTGTTGACTTCCTGATTGTTTTTTGGTAGCTAGTTTGAGATTAAGTTTCTGATAACTCATCTGAATCAGTTTCAAGGACGATTCCTCATCAGTGATCCGTTTTTGCGTAAACATTGAGAAAAAAACACACTGACTATGATGGAAGCTCGTACTTCTTATCAAGATAATACTCATCTTATACTGAGAATATATGTTTTATATCTAATATTCAACATATCAGATGTAGAGTTTTATTGTTTCCCCAAAATTAGTTTGCATGAAAATTTACGAGAGGGAAAATAAATATAATGGAAAGTTTTAATTTATATCTTTAAGTTTTGTCAAACTTAGGATAATTCCGTGTTTTATTCTGTGTGGACATTTTTTTTTCTATTCAACTAAAAGTTACCAATGTCGGCTTCCTGGCCCAGAGGTAGTGCGTCTTCCTCGTGTACTGGGAGTCCCGGGTTCGAGTCCCAGTTCGGGTGTTGTTGTTTTATGTTCTATCTGTCAAATGTGTGACTGTGCCTCCTTCCCTGTAAAAAGGGGCTGCGCAAGCGTGTGGGTGTGTCTTTCGTCCTCATATGAGCTAGAAGGCAGACTTCTGCCCTCAGGTGCTCAGGGGTCCATACCCTCAGATGCTACTGCACCCCTCTTTCCGTGGTAAATAGCGGACACGATGTCATCATCAAAAGTTTCCAATACAATCAGCATTTTGCAACCCTGAAACAATTGCACATTGACATGGGTCACTAATGCTGTATAATAAAGTTTATATTCAGTGAATTCCATGTTGTATGTCATTCATTTCATTACATGTATTTTCCATCATTCAATAATGGATGCATATATGTAAACGATATCTTTTAATTTAATTTGAGTCTTAAATTATTTCCTAATTTTCATCTTAAATTAGTCTATGATTTTCATTCTAAAAATTTCTCTTATCTCGACATCTAAATCCCACATTTTTATTTAATTATTTCTGACACGCTTTCTTAAAAAATTTCTGAGTTTCAAATTTCCCACGAGCGAAAAAAAAAACCCTTACGGCTACGTCACTTTTTAAAAAAATATCTAATATTTCCTTTTTTTAAATCAGCTTGTGTCAAACAAATCTCAATCAGAATCTCATAGTAAAATCACTAAAAAGAAAAATTTCTTTTATTTTGATCTAGAGTTCTGAAACCTTCATCTTTCGTACCCATCTCCAAATTATGGCTCCCATGGTGAAATAATTTGAAGTTTCTCCCAAAAGTATTTAGATCACGTTTGGACCAAAATTAATCTATACACATTCGAGGACGATCGCACTTTTATTCTTACCCAAAAGATTTGGCATATTTTGAAATAATTCTTTTATTGCTAGAAAATAAAATTTTCTTCCATACAAAGTTATTTTCTATATATTCTATCCATAAAAAGGTAACATTTCTCTTTTATAAAATAACTGAATGGAAATTTTTAGTATATCTAAAAAAGTATTGCAGTTAGAAAAGCAGATTTATTGGAAGAAAAAGACCCACAAATCCTTCTTTACATCATAACCTTCATCATTCTAGTAAGCAACATTATTAACCTTCAGTAGTGCAATCAGTTCTTTGAAAAAAAAAATGACCTTTACAGTATTATTTTCCTCTCTTTTGTGCTAAAATGTTTCCACCAAATACGACATCTTTTACTGGAAACTAGACGAAAAAGCAAGAGATTATACGTATTTCAAAATGCACATTATCATAAAAGAATGACAAAATAATATAACTTTTGTAACGAAATCCCGTTATGAAATAATACTGAATTTTTTTGAAAAACGTTGAATGTACTTGCTATATCGTGTACAATTTGTTTAATTTTTGGCAAAAAGTATGCCAGAAATACGTCTCTAAGGGAAAACTAAAACTTTTTTCAAATTATTTAAGAATTTTGTTAAAAATTTATTTAAAAAATTCTATTTGAAAGCATTGTGAAATGCTTCCTATGAAAAAATAGTGTTGTAATTTTAACAATTCTATTTTAATTGTCAAGTTTTAAAATCCTTTAAAGTTTTAAGCTTTATTGACTCTGGACAATTCATACCATTGTAATTTAAAACACTTTATTATTATGAAATGAATTTGTAATTCTCCTTATTTTGGGTTAAGTAATAGAGATTATTGTCATTAATAAATATGCAATGTTCGAAAGAAAAAACAATGAGTTGAAACTTTAAAACTAAATACCACTCGTATTATTTGTTTTCAGTTCATCACTCAAATATATATTTATTCGAATGAAATTAATTTTCAAATATTTATTGTAATGATTTCAAAATAGTTTCATATTTCTATTTCTATACAGAGATAAAAGTTCTATCTTCTTTTGATTATTGTAAAATAACCATTGTTCATAAGTCTTAAAACAGAATGTGTTCTTTTTCTTGTTTTCTTTCTAGAATGTGTTCTTTTATGCTGTCTAATATTAAGATTAAATTAAAATATTAAACGGAGAAAAATTTATAAATTATATAATTCGTCATTATTTTAAATTAAATGTGAGATAAAATCTTAAAGAACAAAGGCATTTCATTATTCCAAAAAATTAATAAATAAAAAAAGGTTTGCTTTCAGTTGGCTTATAATTATTCGAAATATTAAAATAGGAAGAAAAAAAAAAGAGAACTTAGAACTTCAAACGAATATTATGAGTTCTATATATCAACTGAAGCCTATAGAAACAAAACAGGTGATCATTTACTTTCCAAAAAAAAAAAAAAAAAAAAAAAAAAAACTTTTCCGCGGCAATAATAATAATAAAAATAAAAGAAAAAACGACCATAGATTTCCATGATTTTGTTGAAAGAAGGGGAAAAAATCGTTTGGTTTCTGTTCTGATGCCATGCAATGTATTCGCAATTTTTTCCCGCTCTTTCTTTTATTTTATTTTTAATCTTTCTGGTAGTCGAACACAAAACCAACAATTTCGTATACCAAAAAAAAAAAATCTAAATAAATAAAATAAAAGGAAGAAAAATCTGAGAGCAGTTATAAAGGAAGGGAAAGAAAGACGAATATTACGAACAATAAAAATAAAATAAATAAACGACACAGAAATGTCTCACTCTTTCCGCCATTTTTCCCCCCTCTCTTTCTCTCGCTGCTGCCTTTAACCTCTACAACTACTTCCTGTTTAGCTTTCGTCAGAGATACACGATACGGTTGAAATAAACTTGAGTGAAAAACTCTTCGGGTTTGTGCGATTTTTTTCCTTTCCTTTAACCTCTGCGCTTTCTTATTTTCCCCCTCTTTTTTTCTGGAACAGAAGTCTGAAAGTGCAGGTCCATCGTTCCGTGAGACTGAGTGGACACATGGGACTGTCCGTTCCCTTTCCCCCATCCCCCCACAACGTACCAGTGACTGGGGTCAAGGGACATTCGTCTCACTTCACTGAAAGATTTTTTCGGCCAAAGAATTTTAAGGCTGGGCTATACTTTCAATTGGTTGCTCTACTTTTTCGAACAGACTTTTTTTTAGAAGCAGCAGGACAAAATCCTCTATCCCAAAGAAAGTTTTCTTATATATATTTCCGCTTCGAAATCGTGGAAACACTTCTTTTACACAGTTGTTCGGGTTTTATTTTTTTTCTGTTATCATCAAAATATGCAAAGCTATTATATATATCTCAGAGAAAAAAAATCCGTGATTTAAGTTAAGTTGGAATTATTATTAACTTTTAGTGAAATATAACAGTAATCACAATTATCCTGTACGAATTATTAATGGGGTCTCGATGGGGTTTCTTTCTTGCTAACTTTTCTGCTCAGGTTAACAAGCAATTGTTACCTGAAACAATTAGTTCTTGAAAGAATCATTAACGTCCCCAAGGACAATGTTCATATGTACACGGACGGCAGTAAACTTGATGATGACAGTTCTGGTAAGTGGCCTTTACGTTCGATTTCAGGATCTAAAAATTAAAATCCAGCGAAGAAATCCAGACTTCTGCTCGGTATTTCGAAGCGAGCTTATGGTAATTCTAAAAGGTCTGAACTCCATCATATTGCTATCGCAGTTTAAAGATATCTGGATCTTTGGGGTCAATAGAAGCGCTGTCCAGCACTTGGTCGATTGGCATAATGCGAGGGACAGTACTAGTGCAAAGATACTCAAAAACTTAAAACATTTTTCCTTTTCTCATCGGATCCACTTTCAGTGGATTCCGTCTCATGTCGACGTTGCTGGAAATGAAATGGCTGACAGTTTGGCTGGAGCTGGTGCTGGTGAGGCCACTACGCCTGCCGCTTCTCTTGCTTGCATGGAGTTTGTTTCTAAACACAAGGCTACGAATAAGGCCATTTGGATGGTCCTTCCGGTGCACCCATGGTATCAGGGTAAGTGCCCTGGTGGCTCCCTTGGTCAGGGCAGTAGTAGACGAGATCAAGCTGCTCCTACCCGTTTCCCTAGTGGACATCTATTATCAATGACTTTTGTCGGAGTTGATAAACAGTTCGAACTCTGCACTAGATGTTCTTCATTACATGCCTCTCCTGGCCACATTTTATTTTGTTTGGGGCTTACCAGGCAGGACCTGGTTCATAATCCCCTTTTGGTACTGTACCTACTCAGGATGAATAAGTTCTTGAACCTGATCTAGCTCTGCTGGTCACGAGGATGAGAAACAACAACAACAACATTTCTACTCTTGTAGTTACATTCTATTAAAAGGAATCTCTCTTTTTTTTGCGTGCTTTTGTATGGAATAGTTATTATTTGATGCTCGCATGTAAGTGAAACATATTCTAGCCGATGCATACTCAAAAGAAGAAGATATTCCATCCCAAGAGGCATATGTTGTACAAAGAATACGTAACAAAAATTACACCAGTTTACATCGTGACGCTAGAGTAAAGAACTAGTAATTTTTTCCTTGGTAATTTTATAATGAAATTTTGATAGAGATTTCTTTAACATATGTAGACTTAGGGAATGAAATATAGGTATCTTTAAAAGAATGTGATAATTATTTAGAATTTTCATCCCTTCGCTCGGAATGTGAAAGCCTGCTGCATTTAGAGTTTTACAGAGCGTGTGTAGATTATTTAAATAAAAAAGTTGAAATTGGGTCAGGAAATAAGAAAGCGCTTCAACTTGAAGTTAATATGGGTTGAATTAAAATAAAAATTAGAAAATTAAATAAGATTTGAATTGGAATTTGAAATATCGCTACAGATACATGAGGTAAATTCAATTTATTTGTGATATTAAAATAAATTTCCTTTCGCGCCTCTCAATTTCAAAACCAAAAAACTTGTACTTCACTTTAAGATAAAGACACTGCTTCTGTAACTACAAGTATGAAGAAACTTCAGTTTCCCAGAATTCTAAAAAACATCTGGTTTAATAAATGGTGTTGTGACTAGTGCTTTACAGGGCCGTTGACAGTTATCTATCAATGATTTAAGTTTGTATTTCTTGCTTTTTCAACAGCGCCATCTAGGCCAAGAATAGAATTAGCTACTTTATGTGCCGCATTTTCTTGCACAACCCCTGTTTACAAAGTGAGCGGACATTCTTACACCTTACAGAAAGAACACAGAAGAACAATCATGCCGGTACCGGGACTCGAACCTATGACGTCTAGATTGAGGAGAAGATGCGCCAATTGTAAGTCAAGACGCCAGCGAATTCATAAATATATGGGACATTTCCTTTTGGCTTCGGATATTTTTATGCGAACCACATCGCTTTACATGTAAAATACAAACAATGGATATATTTTTTATAAAATTAGTTTGACTTAGAAGAATCCAACTCACTTTATTCACTAAGACTACTTATTCCATTGGGAGTCCCGGGTTCGAGTCCCTGTTCGGGCATGGTTGTTCTTCTGTGTGCTATATGTGAGATGCGTGACTGTGCCCCCTGTAAAAAGGGGCTGTGCAAGCGAATGTGGTGAATGTGTAGCTAAGTCGTATTTTTGGCCCTAGTTGGTGCTACATCAAAAGCAAGAGACGCTTCTTTCGGCTTGAATCTACTGCTGTATTAGCAGGGGGAGGGGCTTGTCCATAGGCAGGTACCATATGTAACAACAACAACAACTTATTCCATTAATAAAGAAAGAATACAGAAGGTATTTTTTAAAATAAGAACCCTGTCTGGATGTTTATAAAAATGTGACCCTTGTTTCCGACAAAAAAATATTGCTAACCCAATAAACAGTAATTTAAAAAAATCCGAAGTTGTTATTCAGCGAAACTATGCTAAATATTTTAAAACCTGATAATTTTCAAGTCATATTTGCGGACAGATATTCGAAATTTTTTAAAATCACACTAAATATTCCTATTTCCAATGTTTCCCCAACTGCCAGTTCTATTCAGGACCAAGGAAGTAGAGTTTCTCCTCCATTGGCCAACAAAACATATGCATCATTTATTACGGCTTAATTAATGTTTCCTTGTTCCACCACCGCTTCTTCTTCTTTTTTCTTTTTTTTAAACGATTCTACTAAAGGATAAACACAAAGTTTCTCGGAATTATATTATTTTAATATTCTATTCACTAACAGAAAATTAACTGTTTAATTGACTTTCACATAATATTTATTAAAGTATTTCTCATATATTAATATTTCTGAGGAAATTTACTACTTCCGTATTAGACCGTCTTCGCCAACAATCGCCAGCGGTTTGATAACTCATTGGCGACAGATTTAAATTTGGCGATAAAGATAAACGAATTACACCATTGTCTGATTGCCATAATTGGTGTTTTAGCAACCCATTGGCGACGACTTCAAATTTGGCTATAAAGTTAGACGGTCTAATTCGTAAGTGCCGAAAATTTTACATACTTCTACTAAATATCGAATCAAATGGTGTGTTTACGAGAAAATAAAAATATAATTAAAATTAGCATTCTATGTTTTTGCTGATAATAAAGATGATTTTGTGAATGTATGTGTGTGTTGAACTAAAGCAAGAAGTTATACTATGTCAAACCAGACTTTCCGACCCACCACATGGATTTAAACCATATGCATGGATTTAACCATAAAACTGAATAAACCGACAACCGCAACAGCAACACTGGCGGGGACTGTGGTTAAATCCTAAGGGCCACGGTACAGGCCTTTCCCAAGGACCAATCCTTGGCGATTTCTTTACCGTTAACTTCCGACATGCAGATAATAAAACTAGAAAAATAAATTTGTATTTCAAACAGATTTTTTTAAAACCATAGAGACTAATTTCAACACAGAACTAGAATCGAAATCCTTAATTTATATACCAATTTTCATATATTTTAAGTCATAGATTATTTCCGTTATCGTACTTACATGTTTGTAAAAGTACAGATGGACATACGGTCAACCCTTTGGTTAACTTGGTACGAAATTTGAAAAATATACACACTTTAGATTTTTAAAACTGTGTATCAAAGTTTATGCGTTGTTGTTATTACTTATGGAACTTGCCTATGGACAAGCCCTTTGCTGATACAGCAACAGATTTAAGACGAAAGGAGCGCTTCTTATTTTCGAAATAGCGCCAAGAGTACGACTTAGCTACACGCTCACCACATTCGCTTGCAAAACCCCTTTTTACAGGGAGACGCAATCACACATCTCACAGATAGCACAAAGAAGAACAACCATGCCCAAACCGGGACTCGAATCCGGGACAGCCAGAACATGAGGAAGACGCGCTACTTCTGTGCTAGAAAGCCGGCATCAAATGTTATATATCTAGTTATCTTTATTTTATAACTATCGTGTTAATTTATATTCTGGTATCCAAACAGACCTTCTATTATTGATATTACCCCAAAATTTGAAAAAATCTACAAATGTGGTGTAAAAATCATATAAATTTCACCACTCTAGTTAAAAGCGTTTTTGAATTATTTTTGCATCCGACAGACAGACTGATCAGCCAAAAATGTATTAATCGAACTCGTGAAGATTCGTCAAAGTTTAAAGATTCAACTTTTTGGTGATTACAATACTTTCGCTTAACTGCGTCCGGAAGAAAGTAAAAGAAAGTTTTTATTTAAACTATGGTTCATTAGTAAGCTAACTAGATAAATAATCACAACAACTAACTGAACTAAATTGTTTCCAAAGAAATTTCTACTAGAGGGAAAAAAGCAACAAATTGGATTAATAAGTCTTAACAGCCTCGATAACAAATGGCTACATTTCGTAATTACTACCAGCATAAAACACGCCTTCCTTTTACTTCTTTTTTAAAAAAAATCCCAAATTGCTCTCATTCTCTCACATTTTCACAAATCCTTAAAAATTTATTAAACATCCTTTAAACAAGTGCACACTAAAAACAAATAAATAAAAATCCACGTAATTGAATTTCTCCAACTTCTTTTAAATTCACATCGGGAGGCGGTCTTGTTAAAGTACTTAAAACTCGCACTTCTCTATACACGAATGTGTGGGAATGGGAAGTGATTCAATTAAAATATTGTTTCTTTGAGTTTATTTCCATTAAAAAGAAACAAATTCTAAGAGGGGGAAGGGTATTACCGGCTCCGCCTACTCACAGGGTAATTCTTCGCGAATTCACACGCGTTAAATCTAGGGAAGAAAGTTATCTGGATTTTTAGTTTTGATTTCGCTTGCAGTTGCAGTGTCTTGGGGTGGAAAAAGTTAACGATGTGGAACAGTGGCGAAACAGAAAGTTTGCTTTGTTCGTCTTCGATACCGGGAGGAGGAGGAATAAATTGTTCAGCAGTAAAGGGATGGAATTCTCAAAGATTTAAATTTTTACTTTGAGAATTTTTCCTCGTTAGTTTTTCGTTTTATTTACTTGTAAACGAAGTAATTCACTGAGAAAATATTGTAATTCATCAGAGAATTAGGAATTCGGGTTTTGTGAAATCTTCAGCAGTATAAAAAATGTATTTTTCAAATTTTATCTGAAACGCGACAACTCAATGTTGCTTTGAGTATGATGCATCAAATTTGGTATATATGAATATTTGCCGATTTCTACCAAATTTTGAATGAAATTCATTTGCAGGAAATTTGTTTGGCTAGGTACCTGACTAAAAGTTGGCGCGATAACTACAAAACGTAAAGAGCTACATAGATTAAATTTAACATTGATTAGCATCTAAGAGATGATTTGTAAGCAGATTTAACATCTAAAATATAAATTTGTTGACAGATTTAACTACAAAAGTGTGGATTCGTAACACACTTTGAAGTAAATCTGTAAAGAAGTTGAAATTTGTTGTCTTGTACGTAAGCAAGATAACTAAAAATCACAACGACATAGATAATGAAAAGCTGGAACACAGTTGAAGCATCTGTAGACAGATTTAGCATCTAAAGTGCAGATCATAATAAATTTTGACACAAATTTGTGAAGAGGTTTTCATGTTTTGACTTGTACGTTAGCACGATAATTAAAAATCACAACGACATAGATAATTGAAAGCTGTAACACAGTTGAAGCATCTGTAGACAGATTTAGCATCTAAAGTGTAGATCATAATAAATTTTGACACAAATTTGTGAAGAGGTTTGCATTTGTTGGCTTGTATTTTTCCATATAGGTAAACACGATAATTAAAAAACCCAAGACGTAGATAAATGAAAGGTGGAACATACTTTAATCATCTATGTGTAGATTTGTAGACAAATTTGGCATTTAAAGTGTAGATCTATAATAAAATTGGAAACAAATCTGTAAGGATTTTTACATCTGTTGTACTTTCCCATACAGTAACACGATAATTAAAAAACACAACGGCATACATAAAGGGAACCCTGAACAGAGTTTAAGCATCCAAGCATAGATTTGCAGACATACTTAACATCTAAAGAATAGGTTATAACAATTTTGAAGAACATCTAAAGAGAAGATTATAAAAATTTTGAGGTTGACACTTCTTATCTTGTACTTTTCTATATAGGGAAACAAGATAGCTAAACAAATACAACACCATAGATAAATGAAATCTGTAATATAATTCAAGCGTCTAAAGTGCAGATTCAAAACAAATTCTGAAGCAAATCTGTAAGGAGGCTGACATCTGTTGGCTTATAATTTGACATTTGTTATAAACGATAGTTAAAAAGCACAATGATATACATAAAGAAAACATGGAACACAATTTAAGCACCTAAAATGTAGATCTGTATAAATATTTGAATCAGATATTTATACAGATGAGAACTGACCATCTAATTCCCTAAAACAGAGAAACATGGTATTTTGTAAAAATAATTTGTTATATTATTATTTCACTAAAACTTAAATTAGTCCAGTAAATAAACCAGATCATTATTAATCATTTGTGATTAGTAATAACTTTGGCGATATTTCACACAGGAAGTGTTCAAGTTTCAAAGCTGTGGCACATGGAATAACGGTATTTTCGAAATTAGCAAATAATTGAAAATTTTTGTTGTTGTTGAAATAAGCTACTCAAATATTACTTATGAGTCTATCATTTAACTTTCGTAACTTGTTACGTGTTCCATGCTCCAAAACCGGAACTTTAAATGGAAAATGTTGAAGTTTAATACTTAACAATTCACTTCCGTTCCTAGTTTACATTTTGCCCTTTTTCGGTTTTCGTATAGATGCATGTGCACTTTATTTTTTAAAAAAATTGCACAACAATCTATTTGAAAGAAACAAACAAATGACAAAATGCAAAAACATAACAATAAATGATAAACCTAGAAGGATGAAGATCTGGAGTACAACAAGAATGAATGAATGAACATGATAATGTACAGTAGGAATCTATACTACTATTATAAATGTGAAAGTTTTGATAGATGATGTCCGTCAATCACGCCAAAACGGCTGAAGGAAATTGGATGAAATTTAGAACAGAGATATATTACAGTCTACAGAAGAACATAGGCTAATTTTTAATCCTGTTAATTGAGTGGTTAATTTTTTATTAATTAAAAACTAAATTTTCCACCAAAAAATGAAAAAACATCTGCCTGAGCTTTTTGAAGAGTTTGTTTTTATTTTTCTATTTCCGGTATTCATCTATTATTTCTGTTCAAAATTGTCTGCTGACGAATTTCATCAGAACAGAAAATAAAAAAAATAAAAAATCTGAAAACATCTGTCCGAGCTTTTTGAATTGTTTGTTTTTATTTAACCGGTTTTCATTCAAACATTATCTTAACATTGCATTGGGATTGATTTGTTCTTTCGTGGATTTCTCGGCAGAAAGACATTTTCATCACTGAAAAGTTCAGCTGTTTTTGTATAAAATTTCTTAAATCGTTCCCTTCTCATAAGAAAAATTAGTTAAACCTAGTAATTATTCTCTCCTATTTCTTATTAAGAAAAGCATTAATTTGTAATAGTGAAGATAGTAAAAACAGATGTATTCATTTTTTTTCTTATGCTGTTCATATGAAAATATAAAGGAATAAAAAAAAGTAGCAACTTGAAGGGGTTAAGGGATTAATAATAAATAAAATGCGTGATGCATTAAATAATACTCTAAAAGTGCAGTTTAATACTCATCGATTTTGGCCTAGATTGAATACGATTAATTCTTTTCATAAGATTTTTGTTGGAATCTACTTTAATGCTCTCTATTCACATCGCCAAAGGCGCGAGTCATGCCTTGTCGCCTAAATGATAAGAGCACAATTCAACAAGAGAAAACATTAATAAATAAATCGAAATACAGCTGTTAGAAGATTTACTCCTTTTGCTTGTTCGGAATACAATGCTAGCGATATATTAAAAGAGCACATTAGATTTCCATCATGATTTTTTTTTCCCCATGTCTCCTAATATTTTTTACATTGATTTTTTTTTCTCACAATTCATGTGGTAACATATGTAAAAATCAAATCTCTCGGATAATTTCATTTGAATGTATGTAAATAGATAAAAATAATAAGATAAATAAAAATAAAAAAAATTACAAAAGATTTGAAGGATTGTCAAAAGGTACTTTAATTTTCAGAAAAAAAGAATTCTTGATATTCTTTCTGCGGGAGCTGAAACAAATACCACAGGAAGTTCAACTTTCATGGGCCCCTCTTAAATTATTGTGTCCCGGTCCGATGCACAATCCCCTTCCAGAGCCTCTGATTTTTGACCGGACTTTCTCACATCGGAAAAATTGAAGGTTTCTCGGGAAACTCTCTTTGAAACTCAGAAAATTTTCACATCATTCTCCCAATGATTTCCACACATTTTCCAGCTAGTAAAAATGGCCAGATGTAAACCTCCGTGCCACGAAATCAAACTTGGCGGCTTATAAACTGCGCCAAATAAATGCATCATCGATTATTCTCGCCATTTTTTACTTTCTCGTTTATGGAGTGTAGAGAAAATATTGTAATTGTCAAAAAATTCGAATTCAAGATTTTGATAAATAATCACATTTCAGACTTCCTTGAATTCGAAAACCTCATGTCTATTTGTTTGTTTGTCGGTGTGTGAAATATCTCACAACTGCTCTGAGCTAGACGGCTGAAATTTGGTATATGAAATTATCCTTAAATTTGTAGATTTCTACCAAATTTTGCTCAAAATTATATTTGGTATTTTCGGAGGAAATCTGTCTATCAGATTTTTCGAAATTATGTTAACACCATAACAACAATATGCGAAGAACTAGATAGATAACATTTGGTACAAATATTTGGCATATAAAATTTAATCATTTTTCAAAGTTGAAACAATCTATCTGTTTGCTGTCTGTAGGTCTGAGCTGTCTCTAGGTCTTCATATGATGACAAGATGGCAAAAGGAATGGGAAGAAGGCGAAACAGGCCGTACCACATATAACATAATACCGAAAGTTTCTCTCTACGCTGAGCGAATGTCCTTTTTTTCACTGGACACGGCCCATTCCCGACATACCTACACAGATTCCATCTAACCTGCTCTCCTTGCTGTAGCTGTGGGGAAATAGGATCTCCAATTCACTATGCCACAGAATGCCTACAGACTCTCTCATTGGCACATGAGAAAGCTAGAAAGAAGCCTCGAAGAAGAATGGTACAGGAGAGTTGCATCGGAAGTCTTTTCACCCGGCAAAATCCATTCCATAGTAAACCATATTCGTAAATACCAAGTCCTCTTCAACTTAAAAAGTCCCTCCAAAGTGCAGATCTGATGATGGAAATCAAGACCCCAGGACCCAGATGGACTCTACGTATTTCTGACTCTATAGCGATTGTTTATTTGTCATACCATACATATGTTCACAATTCAATTTGTCAATCCCCCCCTTTTCTGTAGGTAATCTAATTTCCCTGTATTTTCAACTCATAATCAGCATTTGTTTCAGTACTCTAGTCCCCTCTATCCAGTTATAACTTCAGAAAAAAAATTGGACAGATTCGTGTAAGATCTGACACCGATGGCATTCTCTCCTGAAATCCCTGAATGCTGTATCGTCTCCCCCCCTTTTTCTCTCTCTTTCTCCCACCTTGTGCTTATCCAACTGGTTAGATAACTTAGGGTTATAAGCACCGGAGCACAGGATGGCGTTATGTAAGTCATGTGGGTCTGAGCTTTCGTAAGAATGTAAACTGAATGGCTTAAAACAACGAAATTCCGTATGTGATTCTCTCTCTACGACTGTTATCAAACTTAAGTGTCAAATAACCAGTTACAAGAAGAGCAATAAAGAAATATATGTTCTAGCGGTAATTTCAGTAAAAGTGTTAAATTATGGCCAAATACCTGTATTTCGTTATTATCTTTATGGCCACGATCGCTTGGTCGTAAGGTCGGAACCAGTGGGATTCAGGTTCAAGACCCCATTCTACCGAAGAACCGTCGTTTAAGCATGTCTGGTTCCCGTTAAATCTGATGCTCGATCCATCGAAGCCATATATCGTCCCGCTGATGTGGTTTGGAGGCTTAGAAAGGGGGTGCCAGCTCTGCTCTCGTCCTTATCATCTGACCGCAGTTCAAAATTTCGACTTCCTTCCCAAAATAGCCTTGCAGTTGCTTTAAAAAGCAGTACGTTAATATAATTAAACTAAAAACTCGTTGTTGTTTTTCTGTAACACGAAGCAAAAAATGTGTCGCTTCTCCAAGACCCTTAATTTTATACGGGGGTTGAGGATAAGATCATGATTGGAAGATATGTAAAAAAAGCTTTAGAGAGACTCAAAGCTTACTACTCTAGTTATTTTTCATTTTATCAACTTCCAAAATTATTCTTCCAAAGAAATAAAGTTCTACCGCTGGTCTGGTGTGGAGAGGAAGGTGCCAGTTCAGGTGTCGTCCTCGTTATCTGACCACAGTTCAAAATTAAGAGGTTCGTCCCAAAATAGCCTTGCTGTTCCTTTAAAATACAGGATGCTAATATAATAAAACTAAAGACTCGTTGTTGTTTTTCTGTAACACGAAGCAAAAAATTTGTTGCTTACCCAAGGTCATTAATTTTATACGGGGGGTTGGGATAAGATCATGACTGGAGAATATGTAAAAAATCTTTAGAGAGACTACTCTAGTGATTATTTTTCATTTTATCAATTTAATAATTCTTCTGAAGAAATAAAGTCCTACCGCTGGTGTGGTGTGGTGTGGAGAGGGGGATACCAGTTCAAGTGTAATCCTCGTCATCTACCCACGGTTCAAAATTACGACGTCAGTCCATAAATAGCCCTAGAGTACTTTACAACTGGTAGCTAATAAAACTAAACTAAAGAAATAAGATGAAATATGATACTTAGGATTAGAAAATCTGTCCGAATGTCTGTCTTCCACTCAGAATTTTTATTTTTTAAAATAAAATGTGAGATTCTCCTAACTTTCTTACTGCTACCTGCTTTGAGATAATAACTTCAAGCATTTTTTATAAGCTCAAATGAACTTAAAAAGGTCTTTGGAAACTGTTTCTTTCAATTAAGAAGACGCTTAGAAAATTAATGACGATGACATCGCTATCTGGCGCCATTAAGTGCAGCTGTTAAAGAGTAAAAAAGAATTAACACATTTATTATTCTTAGAAAAAAAAGTACAAAAGTTGAGAAAGAGTAAAAATATATTTTAATCAATTAATCCACGAATAATCTAATTTTCACTTCTAATTAAGATTTTACACGTAAGTTCCAAAAGATGATTGTAATAATTATTATTAATATTTATCTTCGCATCAGTTGTGGTTTATTGACTCAACAACGAATCCGCAGAGCGTTTGAGAGACTTATTGAATTATAATGTCTCTGAATAATGTAATTGAGATAATAAATTTAAAAATATGATGATTCAATTCATCACTCAAAATCATTTACCAGAATAAAGCGGTTAATATTGTTGCAAGACAGTTGGACCATTACAATTATAATAAACGAAGCTATTATTGTTTTCGTGTTCCACTTGAAAACGGACAAAGGGGTGCAGTAACTTCTGAGAGTATAGACCCCTGAGCACCCGAGGGAAGAAGTCTGAATTATAGCTCACACACATCACAAACCTTTTTTACGGGGCAGACTTCATTCAAGCATTTCATTCATTCCTCCACAGATCGTAATTTAGATTTAAAACACAGATCAATAACCTCTGACCCAGTACCCCTGTACTCTCTACATGCAGGACATTCTGACCACGACAGTTTTAACATATAAACAACCTATAATATACCAAAGCGTTTTATGTGTTTATCGTGCTCACAGACATACATACAAATAGACATGGGCTTTTCGGGCTCAGGAAGATGTAAAAGATGGAGATTCATCAAAATCTGAATTTGGATTTTTTTTGACAATAATAATAATTTTGTTGTTCATGTACGATAAAATAAAAAAATTAAAAGTCATAAAGAACAAAAATAAAACTTGTAGCCGTAAACAAGACTAGTTACCATTGGGCGCCAAAAGCTATTCCAGCTAGGGAAAAACAGAACTCTTAAAGAAAGAAGCTAAATTTACTTAAATCTTTTTAATAAACATTAAAGGACATAACACACAAATCACAATACACTGACATACGATTAATACAAACAATTAGTTAAAAATATAGTAATCGGGGAAAAACATCATGTTTACTCCATGACTCCAGAACACAGACTGAAGTTTTGGGAAGTGACCGCTAGGGGGCGAGCTGGAAAAGTTGTCCTGTTACAGACTCCCCCTCTGGCTCACACGACGTCTCGGCGAAGAGTCAGCACATAACTTCTTTGGTCTGCCACGTCTCCGGAGAGGTACTACAGTTCCACTGTCTCTAGCGACTGGAAGTTCATAGGCTCGTAAGGCTGAGCTGTGGTAAGTCCCAAGGACTTCATTTGGCTTTGCTGGGTCAGCAATGTCATACGTAGTAGGTGAACGATTAGTAACCACTAAATAAGGTCCTTCCCGCTTGGGCATACATTTGCGACTTTTCTTATTTTGTGACTTGCTAACAGGATGCAATGTCACCCATACTAGATCACCTGGCATGTGGTAAACTTGTCGTCGTCGACGATCGTAATAAGCTTTACGCTTGTCTTGCTTTTGCTCGACGTGATCTTTAATCTCTGCAGTTAAACGAGCAAACCGTTTGAGATATGGGGTTATCTCGGCTACGAAATTATCATTGTCAATCAGGGCTCTTAAGTCGTGTGTGACATCATCTGTCGTTCTTAGTTATCTACCAAATTGCAAATAAGCTGCTGTGTGATCGGTTGTTTCACATTTTGCAGTGTTTAGTGCGAAGCGAATCATTGGTAGTTTTTCATCCCAAGTGTCGTGTTCATCTCTGACTAGTATGGCAAGTCGGGGTTTGAGATCTCTATTTTACGTTCGGATGGGTTGGATTGGGGATGATACAGAGGAATAAGGTCTTGCTTGATGCCAAGAAAATTGCAAGTTTGTTGCATTACAGCACTGACAAATTGTGAACCATTATCACTGATAAGTCTACGTGGAAGTCCAAATCTTAAGAATACTTCTTCGACTAAAGTTTTTGCGCAGTTTACTGAAGTTGCTTCTTTAAGAGCAAACAACTCCACCCATTTTGTACTGGTATCTTCTACGAGAAAAATCCACTTCTTACCAGTTGAGGTCTCAGGAAGAGGACCAAACAAATCAATAGCGAGAGTTTCAAATCTCTGTGCATATACTGGAGTTCTCAGAAGACCGGCTGGCTTTTGATTACTCGGTTTATAACGATTACAATCCGGACAATTTCTAACATATTCCGCAATATATTTCCGCATTCCTGGAAAATAGTATCGGCAGGCGACTTTATTGTAAATCCCATCTGCCCCATAGTGTCCAGCTGTTGGAGCATCATGGTACTCTTGCAAAACATATAAACAACCTATAATATACCAACCTATAATATACCTCTCTTTCCTGAACAGGAACTACGAGTTGTGCTTCTTCTGTTTCTACTTCGGGTGAATAGCGATACAGAATACCTTGGTTCATTAAATAACCTCGGCTTGTCCAGTTAGCGAAGTTCTCATCTTTTGAACTACTTTCAAAACAGTCAATTATCTTCTTTAATTCTTCGTCTTTCAACTGTTCTTCTCGAATGTCTCTTGGCCCTCTTACTGGGAAAACAGCTGATACTGCAAATACGTCACAAGGGACATCTTCATTTAAATTAGTGGACCTAGACAACATGTCTGCAAGGACATTTGACTTACCAGGCGTATATTCGATTTTGGGATTAAAAGATTGGATCTGAAGTGCCCATCTTGCCAAACGACCGGATGGCGACTTGATGCTCATAAGCCATTTTAAAGGCTGGTGGTCAGTTGCTATTGTAATTTCTTGGTTTTCGACATAACCACGAAATTTCTCAAGAGCCCAAACTACTGCTAGTGCTTCTCTTTCTGTAGTTGAGTAATTCTGCTCCGCTGGAATAAGAAGGCGGCTGGCATATTCAATAACATGCTCCTCTGGACCTTCTCCTTGGGTAAGGACAGCTCCAAGAGCATAACTGCTAGCATCTGTTCGGATACGAAATGGCTTTGATCCATCTGGTTGTTTTAACACGGGAGGTGTCATTAATCTTTTCTTCAAGATTTCGAATGCTTCTTGTTGTTCAGGACCCCAAATCCATTGTACATTCTTTTTAGTAAGATTGCTAAGAGGCCTTGCAATATTTGCGAAGTTTGGAACATATCTTCTAAACCATGAACAAGTTTGCAAGAAGGACTGGACTTCTTTCACATTAGTTGGAACAGGAATTTTTTGAATTGCGGATACTTTCTCCTGATCAACTTCTATTCCATTTGATGTTATCCAGTGACCTAAATATTTTACGCGATCACAAGCGAAATGGCATTTTTCTCTGTTCGCATGTAGTTTAAACAAAGAAAGTCTTTCAAGAGCAGCTCGTAAGTCGCTCAGATGTTTATCAAAAGTCTCTGATAAAATAATAATGTCATCTAAATAGGATAGAGCAAAAACATTCTTTAGACCTGTTATAAATTTGTCGATCAGGCGTTGAAATGTTGCAGGTGCATTTCGTAGTCCAAAAGGCATGCGCAAATATTTGTACGTTCCAAATGGGCAAATGAAAGCTGTTTTGTCTTGATCAGCTTCATGCACTTTTATTTGATGATATCCCGATTTGAGATCCATAGTTGACATATAAGTGGTTGACTTAGCTTCTGTGAGCAAATCGTCCATGCGTGGTAGGGGATACGTGTCCGCAACAGTAATAGCGTTAAGTTTGCGAAAGTCCACACAAAGTCTCATACTACCATTAGGTTTAGAAACCAGTACGACAGGGCTGGCATACGGGGATTCACATTCTTCAATTATACCGTCAGACAAGAGAGTGTCCAATTCTTTTTTTAGCAATTCCTTTTTCGCAGGATTCATGCGATAAGGTGGTTCTGCAACCGGTGGATTATTTCCAGTATTTATACGGTGTTCACAAAACGGCGTTGGTTCTCCCCCTGGTTCGAAGCAACTCTTGTACTCTTGTAGTACGCTGTTTAACTGGTCACGTTGTTCTTTTGTTAGATGCCTACCCTCGTCACTTCGAAGATTTATATTAGACGATGTTTTAGGAGCTTGACTGGAACTGGACAGTTCAGGAATCTTTTCTTTTGATTCGGCAACAAAGCAATTTTCATTGTTGGGAGGTACCTTGTAAAAAGAATACTGGATCTGAGGTTTTTCACAAAAATGCCATTTACCATTGGGAACATCAAGAACAATTCCAGCAGACTGGAGAAAATCTGACCCTAGGAGTGTTCTGTTTCCCTTTGCTTCCGGTAAAACAATTAATTCTGTCGGTATCACCTTACCTTCGACCTCAAGATTTACAATCGCAGTCAAGGCAGCTACGTTTCTCTGTGTTCCATCAGCGAGTGTCAAAGAAAACGTCTTGGATTCAAATTTTACTTTTTTGCTTTGTAGCATATGGAACAACTTTTCTCCAGCAATAGAGTGAGATGCACCAGTATCGGCACATACAGCAGATTTCACTCCACAAATTGTGAGAACAATCAAACTCTTAAGCGATATTACAGATTCAAGAGTAAATAAATCCATTCTGTTTACAGACGCTTTAACTTCACTTTTAGAAGCTGAGCAGGTAGGACACTTAGATTGTATATAACCCGGTGTTCCACATCCATAACATTGGACAGCTCTTCTTTCTGGGATAGAGTTTGTCTTCCTGGAGAATACATTTCTCGCTGTCTTTTCCTGTTTGTCTTCTCTTGATATGGTAGGGAACTTAGACCTTCTCTCTGTTACTGCGAAGTCACTTCTAAAATTTTGTTTGTTATGTGAAGTTGACAGTTTCTTAGAACCTTGGCGGTTATTTTCATAGGAATCCAATTTCTCTGCTAGTTCTAAAGGCTGGTTCCAATTGGCCCATGAATCAAGAAAATGTTCCTTAAGATCAGGTGGGGCTTTTTTCTTAATTTGGTCGCTAATGATTAGACTTTTAAGCTGTTCAAAGTCTTTAATGTTAAGTTCTGTGATCCAACCCTCAAAATATGCTGATATTTCAAAGTAGAAATCTCTCCAAGTTGTATCTGGGCTCTTCTTATGTTGAGAAAATAATTGTCGGAAACGATCCGCAGTTAATCGGTATCGTTTAAGAAGCATTTCTTTAACTTTACGGTAATTTTGTGAATCTTCCTCGTCTTCTCTCGCAATAAGCTGTGCTATTTCAATAGGCAATGAGCTTATCAAATAAGGAATCCATTTTGATTCTGGAATGCTTAAGAATCTTAATTGACGTTCAAATATTGTCAAATAGAGCCCTATTTCATCTTCTTTTGGGTTAAATCTTGTGACAACTTTTGTAATATCCATTCTATGCTGATCAGTTTCTAGAACTGTCTCCTTTTGAGAAATTGTTTGCATTTCAAGTTGAATTTTCAATTTTTCCAACTCAAAAGCACGTTCCCTTTCGACGCGTTGAGCTTCGACAGCTTTTTCCTCTTCTGCTTTCTTTTGTATAAAAGCAAGACGAGTTTTACAGAAATTAGTATCATATGATGTACTTTTAGTAATGAGGTCTTTTATTCTTAAGAACGTCATATCGCTTCTCACTTCGATTCCAAGATCCATTGCTAGAGCTTTTAGATCATCTATTGTGCACTGAGCCAGGAAAGCCATGGTGTGAATGAATCAAAGTGGAACCAGAGAAGGAGTATAAATGAGTTCTTATCTGGAGGCAACCAAATGCCTTAAATAAGTTCTTTTACAGTGCAGTCAATTGCAAAAGTATAATTGATAAGCAAAAATTTATATATTTACTCTCAGTACAAAAATGTATTTACACTTAAACAAATTTTCACTTCCTATCGTGAATCAATTGCAAGAAAAAAAATGATGCCAAATACTTTATAGAGTAAAAAAAAACATATGTATATAAACATTCATTTGACCAGACAAAATATAATTAAAAGTTTTCACTGAATATCAAGGAAAAGTTATAACTTATAATTTACTACAATAAAATAACAATGCAATTTCAAGTTTTATCATTTAGAAAGTAATGAAATTTGCCTGTATTTAAATAAGATTTCAACTAAGTTTCATATTTCTTGCACTAAAATTATAAATGACATAATAATACCATACAGAAATAATATTAAAACACTATATTTATGCAATAAAATACAACAATGAAATATTTGAAATCAAAAAGAAATAAAACTCTTCTATTCAAAATGTTAGAAATCCCTCCGAAAACACATATAATCAAAAATAAAATTACACAATAACTGAATATGTATTAGTATTTTCTTCTAAAAACAAAACTCAGCAGCACTTCTTGAACATATATGATTAGTTTCAATTTAATATGACTGGTATACTCAATTCACAAATTAAAAGAATGCTTTTTATTTTCGGTGAACACTTTCAAAGTTTTAATCTACTTAAAAATTCATTTGCTCGTGAAAGAAGAGAGTGAGAGAGAAAGCAGAAATAATTTCACCAGCCACATCCGGTCAGAAATATTTAATGAAAACACTGGTTCTTTCTACTTTTATAAAAGCTTTTAAATAAGCATCAACGCTATTTATACTAACTCTTCAACATAAAATATTCATAATTTTATATACATCAGGATTGACGTTGATACGATATAGAATTTTATAAAAGTAAACTAAAAAAGTAATTGAAGGAAAAAATGTTTTTTTCCTCTTATAAATTGCTTATGAATACGATATTAAACAAAACATAAATAATATTTTTAATAATTCTTCAGTACTCATTCACAATTCAATACGCGTCAGGATTGACGACAATAAAATGAAAAGTTACTTACACTCTTCGCTAAGAAACTAACTTCGGTTGAAGATTTATCACCAAACAAAACACAGCTTCGGGATGAAGGTTTATATGCATCAATTCCAGGACGGAATTAGCATAGAATTCAGGATTGAATTGCGAAAATTACAGGATGAATTTGCAATAATAACCTGAAAAGGAAAGCGAGCCTCTGCTCTGGAGTCTAAACATGGATGTTTACAGTGGGGTGAAAAACGATCGGGCCGCGCGTTGGGGAGCCATTTTTTGTAGCCGTAAACAAGACTAGTTACCATTGGGCGCCAAAAGCTATT
>JAOUZG010009736.1:2254371-2266450 GCA_026289955.1 Argiope argentata
CAGCACACGATTCTTTGAAATGAAATAAATAAATATATTTTCTAAAAAAGTAAACGGAAAATATAGTTTTCTATTTCACAGTATCTATATTATTAATTTTATAAATCAACTTCACGAAAGCAAAATTGTTTAATTCATGCAGCGTATTCATTCAAATCCGGACCCAACGACCAATTTGTAAATCTTTATTAACATGCACAAATATTGTTTTGAAATTTTCATAATATTTTGCAAGCTTGAATTAATTCAAAATGTGACTTTCCCTTTATCGCCAAATTACTCGCCAATTTGGCGGAGGTCTTATACGGGAGCTGAGCCTTGAGGGAAGCGGTCTTCAATAAAAAAATATAAATACATAAAGTTTCAGAGTTGTAACTAAAAGTAGAATGATAGAGTATTTGAAATTTTGAAGAGCATCACAAAATTTCATTTTGAGGAAAAGCTAAAAATACATTTAAATGTACATTTACAGACCCAAAACATAATTGAAATAAATTAAATTTGTTAAATATTCATATTTATTAAAATAATTGTTTATTTTATGAAATATATACATCTATAAATTTAAAATATTTTTGTAAGAGTTCTCAAAGAATATAAAGGAAATACTATTGGTGAAACCAAACCAACTCCTTTTTTTCATCAAAAAAAAAGTCCAAATAAAAATTAGACTTTCTTAATAGCATTTCATTAGCCACAAAGATTAATTTATATTCATATAACATTTTTAAACTATATATGCAGCCACAAACAAATATAATAAAAAATTTGAAGCAAATCAAAATTCACCTGTTTCATAAATTATGAGCTTATGTTTTTATTCTAATTTGACTTGTACTGATTTTTTTGAATTTTTTTTCATATTCATTGTTATTATATGATAACAATATGATACATGGTTATAAGATATAATTTATTTTATATAATGATTTTTTTTCTGAGTTATAATAAAGCAGCAATCAAATTTTGATATATTTTCTTCGTGGAGACAAGAAGGCCTCTACAACTTTGTTGTTCACTTCAAAGGTGTTTTTTTTTGTAAGTTCCCTTTCACCAGTAAATACAGAACGAAATTCTTTACCATATTTAGAACATAATAGACACATTTTTGATGAAAAAAAAAACCTTGCTTGAAGGATTTGAAGAAATTTTTCCTGACATTCATGACAAAGAATATTCTTCAAAAAAGAATACTAAAGTGATTGCACAAAACAATGTAACTATTATATACAATTTTAAGATGATGAATTCACTATTTCAGGTTTATTGCAGTTGGTAGAAGCTTCCAAAATGTCATTAGAATTGCTTGGTTATGAATCAAAGGATTTCTTAGTCCATCAGATCTTAACATTTTCAGACTTTGTCTGCTTTTATTTGGACGTCCTTTTGGCTTTCGGTAGTAAAAACTGATAAAAATTTTAAAAAAAATTTAGAAAAAGAAAAAAAAAGGTAATTAAAAATAAATTTCAATTTTAACCCTGAATAGAATGGTTTTTGTATCTAATTTCAAAGGAACTGAAACGAGCCATTCGAATATGAAATGTAAGACGAATGAAGGAACAAACCAAAACAAACAACAAGAGAAAGAAAAAGTAGAAGTTTTTAACATCTGCCAAAGCAAAAACAACACCTTAAAATCAGAATTACAAATAATGCTCACTAGCAGTGTTTGGATGAAAACGAAACTGTTTTTACTGCAGCTGTCCAAATGGAAACAAGTGGGTGTGGCATCCTAATAACAATAAAAAAATACTGATATTGAGCAAACGAATTAATATATCATAATAATTTTTTCCCAAACGATAGCTCACAGTTTAAATATACATCAAATATCAAAATAAAGATATTGCAAATTTCATCGATTTTTTTATACCTGAAAGGATATGTTTTAAACAATTATTATTATTATTAGTGTTTGATGCATTTAAAACTAAACATTGTTAATTAATCGATTTTTTTTCTGATTCATTTTGAAGTACATTTGAATTAAAATAAAACAAATAAAGGAATTAAAAATTCATAACCAAATTTTGTTACCCAAACTGGAGTATAAAATTCACGCATTTGCTTAAAATTTTAAAACAAACTCCCTCTAACTGTCAAACATTTGACATCAATCAAAGTATAAGAAAGGAGTATTAGGATTATCTTTGTCGAAGCCTTCAAGTTGATTTCTTTTGACCCTGCTATTTCATGATAACATGCACTTATAATGAATTCATTATTAACCCAATTAATAAGCTTTAAAACAAACATGTTTTAATTTATATCTTTTCAATGCAGAGCTAATTTATAAAACTTTACCACATAATTTGAGATTGAAGATTGGCTCACCTATCATTTTGCTTCGAAATTTGAATGCACCAAAATTATGTAATGGCATGCGATTAGTCATTAAAAAAATCATGAGAAATATTCTTGAGGCTACTATTTTGAACGGCAAATTTCAAGATGAAGTTGTTCTTTTACCACAGATCCCAATGATTCCTTCAGACTCATCTATCCCATTCAAACGTTTGCAATTTCCAATTCGCTTGGCATTTGCTATGACTATTAATAAGTCACAAGGTCAAACGATGACAATTTGTGGCTTAGATTTAGAAAATCCTTGCTTTTCACACGGCCAAATATACGTTGCGTGTTCGAGGGTTAGAAAACCATCAAATTTGTTTGTTTTTACCCCACAAGGATTAACCAAAAATATCGTGCATGAAATGGCATTACGATAAATTTATTTTTTTGTACATTAAAAAATATATACATTTAAGAACAATAGGTCGAATTACATCTTTTTTAACCCTTTAATTAAAACAAGTTTAAGTTTCTATCAACAAAGTTGAATAGAAACAGTTAAGTTTTAGTTTCATTTCAGTTTAAGTTTCTTTATTCAACTTAGCTCATAGTATACGCATACTCACAAGCAATCGATGGGTTTAATTGTGGGAACTGTACACCTGATGACGTCAGGTATTGTAATAACATTTTTATACAATTTTTCATCAAAAGGAACCAGATTGTTATAACTTATTCAAGAAGGTTTGAAATTTTCGGACAACGTCTGTCGGGTACATTTTATTCATCCACTCAAATTCAAATATATATTTTTTAAACTTATAGTGGATGACACTTGATGTTTTCTCAAATATTATTGTTTTTTAATACTTTAAATAGAGTTTTAAAAGTTTTCAATGAGAACTGAAATCAACGGGCAGTAACTCAATCGGTAAAATGCGAGAATTCAAATACTTTTTTTAGTGTTTGAAGGTGAAGAATGTGAATTAAATTCTAGCAAATATCATTCATTTTTTGAAAAATTATTTATATTAATTATATTACTTGTAATTATGTAATAAAACGTAACTAAAATAAAATTTTCCTTTGTTGACCTGAGTAAGAATTGACTTATTTTTTTTATATTTATTTCTTGTTTTATACATAAATTTGCTATATTTTTTAAAAACAAATTTTAATCCTTTGTGGTCGTATCTCTACTCTCTGCCACCATTCAAAAAGGTGTATCATTTTGATATTTTATTTATTCCTTTTTTATATTTTAATTGTTAAAAACATCTACAAAACGGTAAAATGACGTAGATTTTTTTTCAGGGAAATTCGACTTAAAGCAGTTGTATGTAGTGATTTTTTGGTGTAATAAACAGGTCCATGTATTAGCTGAATAATTATGCATCGAATTACTTTCCCGCCCGCAAAGAGTTAAATTGAGAATGCGGACTATTAAGCATCTCAGTAAACTATGAATCGTAAAAATCAGTAATCAATGAATCGTCAATTGCACCAACCAAAGCAAAATAATTTTATAATTGTTATTAAATAAAAAAAAATACCGCATGGAAATCATTTTTTTAAAAATTTTTAAATAATGTTTCATACTATAATGAGCTCCGAAATTGTTAATGTTAAAACATTAAAATCAATATTAATTTTTTAAGTTTTGAAAAAATTTCTTAGTGAGGACTTACTACTCAAGAAATGACCATGGGACAGATTTTACATTCTGGCTGCACTCGGCCCATGCAGAGCATCTTGAACTATTTTTGCATCAAGTTTTATAATACGAATTCAGAACTATATGTAGTTAAACGTAAATAATATCATCCTAGTACAATGTGCTATAAAAGAATTGTCTAAAATTAAATTACTAAAACATAAATTTTGTCAGATTTTTTTGTCGTTTTTTTCCTTTGTTATTTTAGAGTGATTATAGAATAAAATTTCATAACATTTTTCACTTTTGACATAATTAGATCGCGTCCATTTTTTACCAACCTATGTTACATAAAAAATCTCTAACTGTCATAAAATTTGGAAATAAATTCTGTAACGCTGATTTATAGAGATAATTACAAGACCAAAAACAGAATATTCAATATACAGATAGCAATTCGTATAAAATTTATATAAATTTTAAAAAAATAGTTGTTGAAACTACTCAAGTTTCTATATGCCATTGAAAACTTTAAATAAAAACATATTAACTCTGAAAGTCAAAAATTTTAGTACTAAATCGTACCTGTAGGAAAAAAATTAGGAATTTAATAATACTGAAATGTGACTAGAAAATCTAAGTACAAATTGCAGTGGAGATAAAAAACACTCTTAAGCTTTCAGTCTGAATTTATCTTTGATTGGTAAGTATTCCAACTTGTCACTCAAAAATAAAAAAGTTCATGTACAACAAGTACCCAAACCCATTCTAATCTAAGAATCTCCCATTGGCAGTTAAGATTAACCACAACAAGAAACAGAACTTCAAAATAAACTTCATGTTTGAACAAACGCATCCTTGTTAACTAAGATCTCGGCTATCAATTCTTCCTTGAAATCGGGAAAGATGATAGAGATGAGCACAAAACTGATTAGAAATCTTCTTACAGCCTTTCAGATCTTTCAAACTCGTGCATTTACTTTTAACTTTCATTTCCTCACAACAATCTCCTATTTTGGAGATTGGCAACTAAGACTAACTCCAACAAGGAACAGGACTTCAAAACCAATTTCACGTTTGGACAAAGGCATGCTAGTACGCTAATATCTGGGCTTCAAGTCTTGCATGTGAGTAAAAAACATGGTAGACATCACGAAAAAAAATTAATCAGAAATCTTTTTTTAGGCTTTTGGATCCTCCTAGTTCATACATTCCCTTTTAACTTCCCTACATTCCTTTTAACTTCCCTACATTCCTTTTAACTTCCTTGCATTCGCTTTTAACTTCCCTACATTCCTTTTAACTCCCTTGCATTCGCTTTTAACTTCACTAAATTCATTTTAACTTCCTTGCATTCGCTTTTAACTTCACTAAATTCATTTTAACTTCCTTGCATTCGCTTTTAACTTCCATACATTCACTTGTAACTCCCCTTGGCTCATAGCTCTAAACATCAAATTGCATCAACTAACATAAAAAAACTAAATATCGAATTGCTTCTACTAAAACAAACTAAACATCAATTTTGTTTCTTCACTCTCAAATAGCATTGCTAAATTCTTTCACAATACTGCAAAGATTTAATTCCATTACTAATGGCGGTATTTCTGGTAATTGAGCGTCTGTATACTTTGACTAAAGCAGCAAATGGGATTAAACAACAATACTCTAACATTGACATGTGTGTACACAAACTAGTTTTTTTGTGCGCACAAGGCAAATTTTATCCCTTCATATTTCCATTTTCGATAGAAAATATTCAGAAAAAATATCAGAATTTAAAAATAACCAAGAATATATAACTATTTTATTCATTTTACTTACGATTAAATTCCATTACTAATATCGGTATTTCTGGTAATGGAGCGTCTATATACTTTGACAAAAGCAGCAAATGGGATTAAACAACAATTCTCTATCATTGACACGTGTGTGCACAAACTAGTTTTTTTGTTTTTTGTGCTCACTAGATAAATTTTATCGTTTCATATTTCCACTTTCGATGAGAAAAATTTAGAAAAAATATCAGAATTTAAAAATAACCAAGAATATGTAACTTTTTAATTCATTTTGCTTACGATTTAATTCCATTACTAATATCAGTATTTCTGGTAACTACGACTAAAGCAGCAAATGGGATTAAACAACAATTTTCTAACATTGACATGAGTGTGCACAAACTAGTTTTTTTGAGACAAACAAGTAAAATTTCCTTCTTTCATATTTCAATTTTTGACCGAAAAAAATTCAGAAATAATCCCAGAATTTAAAAAGAACCAAGAATACGCAGCTATTTAATTCATTTTGCTTCTATCATCTATAAGTTTATAACTACATACATATTTTGAAATCAACTAATTTATGAACATTTCTAAGTACAAGGACAATTTTAATGCCAAAGAACGAGCACTCTATTCAATTCCCATAAATCGCCGTCTAGACCGAAAACTATTCGAATGCATAAACCGCGGCAGCAGAAGTTTTCGGTTATTGTTTCTCGGCTGTTTTATATCTTCCGGTGAAGACGGCGCGTCGTGCAACAAGAACCCCGAAAAATCAATATTGATTCATGCTCGAACAGCGCCTCTGTAAACGCCGCCGGGCACATGCCGCGGAAAAACAAATATTTTCTCAACTACCTGCCGGATTTATTTTGGATTCCAGGAATAACTTTAATCGGCCCGAAAATCGCAGCTAAAATAAAGGCGGCGGGGGATATTTGCTGAAGATGATTAGCTGTTTCGGGCTAAAGTTTCATTCTTTTTCGGAGAGTACGTTTTCCAACCGCCTTTGATTGGGTGCCGCGGCATTGTTGCTGCGTGGGAAATATGAAGAATGATTTTATTAGTTCGGTAAATTTTCCTGGTGAGAATTTTGTCGTGCGATTTGAAAGAAAGTCCAGCTTTCGTTGTGTACCAGATGTGGGAGGTAACACAGTTTTGGAGAAATGTTTAAACATATGCATAAGTTTATTTTCGGGAAAATATTAATCATGAATTTTGTGTTAAGGTGTCAAAATATAAGAGATATTAAATTTGTTGCTGTTGTTCCTTATGGTACTTGTCTATGGACAAGCCTCCCGCTGATACAGCAGCAGATTTAAACCGTAAAGAGCGTCTCTTGTTTTTGAAATAGCACCAACTACGGCCAAGAGTACGACTTAGCTACACATAAACCACATTTGCTTGCACAGCTTCTTTCTATACGGTGGGGGGCAGTTACAATCTCACAGAGAGAACACAGAAGAACAACCATACCCAAACTGGAACTCGAACCCAGGACCCCTAGAATACGAGGAAGATGCGCTACTTCTGTGCCAGAAAGCCGACCACCCGAAAATTAAATCCTTGTTGTTGTTATTTATGGCACTTGCCTATGGACAAGCTCCACGTTGATTCAGCAGAAGATTTAAACCGAAAGGAGCATCTCTTGTTTTTGAAGAAGAGCCAACTAGGATCAAGAGTACGCCTTAGCTACACACAAACCACATTTGCTTACACAGCCTCTATTTACAAGGGGGGGCACAGTTACAATCTCACAGAGAGAACAACCATGCCCAAACCGGGACTCGAACTCAGGACCCATGGAACAAGAGGAAGGCATGCTACCTCTGTGCCAGAAAGCCGATACAATAAATTTGTGAAAATTATAAGAGATTTATAAGTAATATCTGTGTACAGCCGAACATCCTATATATTAATGAGAATTTTAGATCCCTATTAGTGTTTGTTGATTCAACTAGTGTTTGTTGTCATGAAGAGAAATATTAGACTTGAATGTCATTTAAAATCCAGTTCTTTGATTTAGTTAAATTATGTAATAAATTGACGATTATCCAATATTGATGAAAAAAATTAAACCATTGTGAGTGGTCTTCCCAAATCCTTCTTATACGCTCTCTAACACACGTATCAGAGAACTCCTCGCATGGCAATACAATAATTACAAAGTATTAATTTGTAGCATGAATTTAAATCTTTATTGAATCTATAAGTCATTCTTGGCGAGTTATTTGGCGATTAATCCCTGGTATGTCTTTAATAACATTAAAAAAAAATTACATTCAAAGGGTTTAACACTCTTCTTCTTTGAAGATACGATTTATTTCCTTAGAACGACGAAAAACGCCCGTGTGGTTTTTTTCCCTCTGGACTCAATTAATAGCCAGATGACCCGTCTAGGAGAGAGGATTCCTTATCTGACAGTCTGGAGGCACTTCAAAATGTGAGTGTGTTACACAGTTGATGACACAGTTGTCCGGAAACGCCAATTATCAAGTGTGGGAACCAGAGAACATTACAGTGATCAACAGGTGTCCCAGAGAAAGGGAACTGAATCTCTGAAGATCTTTGAAGTGAAACTAGCATTTTACTGAATTTATAACGAGAATATGCATTTTTGAAACTTTTTTGGCGGTCTATTGACACCAAAATTTGACACAAAACTACAATAATCACAAGAAAACATACTGAATTTTATCGACTTGAGTCATTGCATTGATATGTATACGAAAGTATAGACCAAATGACGATCAGCATTTGACAGACTTGGTTCAGAATTTATATAAATCGAGTTCATTTCGCTGAAATAGCCAGCAATATCGACTAACTGAATATAGATATTTGTTGAGCATTTAATAGAAATCTACAAATTTAATCGTAACTCCATATATTAAATTTGAATCTTCTGATTTTAGGTTTTTTTTTCTCTTATTTTGTTCATAGACAGAGGCCGAAAACATGTTTTTCAGATTCGGATAGACCTGAAACACAAAGATTCGCCAAAATTTTGAGTTCTGATTCTTTGACAATAACAATTCTTCAGCTATACATCGCATACGAGAATATAAAAATAAAAAGGTTAGAATTATCTTCTTTACAAATATTATTTCGTAACTCCATATATCAAATTTGAACCTTCTGTTTTAAGATTTTTCTCACTTATTGTGTTTATAGATAGAGGGCAAAAATATGTTTTTCTGATTCGGATAGACCTGAAACACAGATATTCGCCAAAATTTCGAGTTCTAATTCTCTGACGATAACAATTCTTCAGCCATACATCACATACAATATAAAAATAAAAAAGGTTAGAATTATCTTCTTTATAAATATTATTTCGTAACTCCATATATCACAGTTGAATCTTCTGGTTTAAGAAATTTTTTTTCACTTATTATGTTTATAAACAAAGGTCAAAAACATTTTTTTGAGATTCGGATAGACCTGAAACACAGAGATTCGCTAAAATCTCGAGTTCTAATTCTCTGACGATAACAATTCTTCAGCCATACATCGCAGACGAGAATATAAAAATAAAATGGTTAGAATTATCTTCTTTATAAATATTATTTCGTAACTCCATATATCACATGTGAATCTTCTTGTCTAAGGTTTTTTTTTCACTTATTGTGTTTATAGACAGAGGCCAAAAACATGTTTTTCAAATTCGAATAGATCTGAAACACAAAGATTCGCCAAAATCTCGCGTTCTAATTCTTTGACGATAACAATTCTTCATCTATACTTCGCATACGAGAATATAAAAATAAAAAGGTTAGCATTATCTTCTTTATAAATAATATTTCGTAAGAAATCATTGTTAGAAAATCGAAAACAACACAAATCACGAAAAATGATACCTATAAATATGAACATTATCTTTTTTAAACACGTTTGAACAAAGCTACACGAGAAAACTGCTACACTTCATGTTCTAATTTTTTTATAACTTTTTACGAAGATAAAGCAATTTACCGGAACCAAGAAACACCACTTAATAATAACGGACGAAGAAAAAGAAATTTGATATTTCTAAAAGAAGTTTTTCGCAGAGTAACAAGATTTTGTTTCTGTAAGAAGGAATCGAAGCTTTAAAAAATCACTTACTCCAAATTTAACATTGTTTCTTGTTAAGCGAGTTTTTTCATAAAAATTAGAGAAAAAAAAATCTCCAAAATTTCCTTATTATTCTCTGATAAATATGTTATTCTCCTCCTCTCCCCACCTTATCATAAAACTGTAGATCTTAACCGAAGTTTTGAACGCAGCGAGATCTTAGGTGTTTATTTCTTACGCATGAGAGATTTGTACTTCGTAATAAAGAAAAGAAAGTAGAATATGTATTTTGTATGCATTTATTTCTATGATGAAAATTAAAATTTATAAGTCATTACGTTTTTAATTTATAGTGGTTGCATACATATGAAAATGCAGGTGGCGTCTAGCCAATTATTATCTATTAATCTATTTAATTTTCTTCTATTTACATCAATTTTTAATGTCCCTCTTCATATATCTATCCACTTTTTGAAATGACTTAATCATGACTTGATAAAATTTTTCTTTTTAAAATATTTATTCGGAAAAAGGGAACATAAATCCCTCACCAATTTTGTTGTATGATCAGATTCTTGTTATCGAAATAAACCTCAATACATTATTATTATTTTTTTGTATCGACATTTATCAAAATTTGATTTAGTTTTCTTTGTTTCATATTACTTTTCAATTTCTCTTTTGATGTGCCAACCTTTTCAAGCTTAACTTCTCTTTAATCCAATTCGACTCATTAAAAAATTTATTCCGAAATATGGAATGTAAATTTCACACGATTTTCTCTATAATACTAGATTTACGTCAATGAAATTTGCCTCAATACATTTCCCTTTCCTCTTTTTATGTTAATTTTTACAAAACTTTGATTTAATTTGCTGCTTTTTCTATCAGCTTTTTGATTTATCTCTTAACGTATAAGCTTTTTCAAACTTAACTTCGATTTAATAAAATTCGACTCATTAAAAGAATTTATTTGAAAATTCGGAATGTGAGTATCACACTACATTCTTTATATAAGCCGATTCTTGATAACGAAATTTGCCAAAGAACATTTGTAATCTTTCCACATTTTCCATCAACGTCTATTCAAATTTGATTTGATTCTTTTTTTCTTACATCTACTTTTAAATTCATTTTCATTCACTTCACTAGAATGTGCTTTTGGAAACTTGGCTTGGAAATAATTAAATTCCATTTAAGAAAATATTTATATAGAATGTAAATTTCACATTTATTTCGTTATAAAAGAACGAAACAGAACGAAATACACCAAAGTGCATTTCAAATCCTTCCTCTTTTATCTCAAACATTTATCGAAATTCTATTTCATTTTTTTTATAATAACTTTTAAATTCTTTTTTAAAGCATCAACCTTTTCAAGTTTAATTTCGATTTAATAAAATTCTATTTACTAAAATATTTATTTAGGAATCAGGAATATAAATTTCAGATTAATTTCTCTATATAAACATATTTTTGTTAAGAAAATGAAAACAAGCGTTTTCTATTCTTTCGTCTTTTTTGTATCAACATTTGTCAAAACTCTATATAACTTTCTACTTTTCATATAAGTTTTTTATGTCCTTTTTAATATATTAACCTTTTTAAACTTAACTTCAATTCAATCTGATTCTAGTTATTAAAATATTTGTGTGGAAATTTGTAATATAAATTTTACATCGATTTTTTTTATATACGCAGATTCTTGTTAACAAAATTTGCCTAAACTCATTTCTCTATCCTCTTTTTGTATCAACATTTTTGAAAAGTCGATTTAACTTTCTTCTATTTATATTAACTTTTAAGTTCTCTCTTAATACTTCGAGTTGATCAAACTTAACTTCAATTCAATCAGATTCTACTCATTAAAGAATTTATTCGAAAATCCTTAATATAAATTTTACAATAATTTCTCTATAAAAGCAGATTTTTGTCAGCAAAATTTGCCTAAACTCATTTCTTTTTCCACTTTTTGTATCAGCATTTATCAAAAGTCAATTTAACTTTCTTCTTTTTATATTAACTTATATAAGTTCTCTCTTAAAATAACGAATTTTTCAAACTTAAATTCAATTTAATCATAATCTAGTCATTAAAGTATTTATTTGGAAAATCTATAATATAAATATTACACTAATTTCTCTATAGAACCAGATTCTTGTTAACGAAATTTGCCTAAACTCATTTCTTTCTCCACTTTTTGTATCAACATTTATCAGAAGTCGATTTAATTTTTCTTCTTTTCATATTGTTACGAGCGAGCAAAACGCACGCCAAAGGTGAAAACGCTAGCCGC
>JAOUZG010009736.1:2276654-2291698 GCA_026289955.1 Argiope argentata
CAGAATATCAAAATTAATAAACCGTGGCATACACATAAGGACATAAAACTAAAAATTTCAAAGGCAACTGAATAAGTTAAACTAACTAAGTGCCCATTCTTTTTGAGATCTCATATCGCATTAATTTGTTTGATTTATTTATTTTGACGTTTATTTTTCTCAAAACAAAAATGAAGTTCGAACGAAGGATTTCTCAAAAACTACATTCCTGTTTATCTAAAATTTCATGTACTGAAATTTAATCTTATTTGGTTCCTACCTCCATTTTTAGGTAAATCAGGCATAGAAAAAATTATCTTGAATTTTATTTAGAGCTGCTTAAAATTGCAATTACTGATCTGTTATCTCAATGACACGAAAACATTTTGTCTAGATGGGATGAAATTCAGCATATGTGCTTTAGACCAAATTTGTAGATTTCATTTATAAAATTCTATCTTCTAAAGTATAAGTGAATTCGATAACCATATAAAGTAAAAGTCTATAAGCCGGCTTTCTGGCACAGAGGTAGCGTATTTTCCTCGTATTTTTTGAGTCCTGGGTTCGAGTCCTGATTCGGGCATGGTTGTTCTTCCGTGTGCTACTTGAAAGATGTGTGATAGTGCCCCCCCCCCTGAAAAAAGGGTCTGTGCAAGCAAATGTGATGAGCGTGTAGCTAAGTCGTACTCTTGGCCCTTATTGGCGCTACTTTAAAAACAAGAGACGCTCCTTTCGGCTTAAATCTGCTGCTGTATCAGCAGAAGGCCTGTCAATGGCAAGTTCCATAAGTAATAAAAGTCTATACAGATAAAATTTGATGCAAATATTCAGCATCGACGTTGTTGATTCAAACAAAATTTTTAATCACATTTATCAAAGGATTAGCCGTCTATCGATATTTATGATAGACAGCTATGCTGGTGATCCTGGGATTACATTTGTAGTTCCATGTCGAATTTTAGTTTCATTCAATCGGATAAAAGATATCAAAAAATTTATTAGCACGTTAGATTCAGTAAAAATACTGATCCATGCCAAAAATCTAAAGTTAGTTTTTATTATTCGTTAATGCCCTCCCTTTAAGATATTCGCAGACGTATTCATGTTCCACAATTTTATGAGGGGCGAAGTAAGATCTTAAGTGGCGAATATTCATCGAAAGTGACTAAGGATAAATACTAAAGGTGCTATATAGTAAAAATATATGAAAAAGTCTAGAATCCTGAATCCTGTTATGGCCTTGTAATGAAATCCATCTGGAATTAGAAAGCTCAAATGGATCTAGATAGTGGCGGTTTTGAGCAATAACATTCTCATAAAATAATAGACGGATTAATTACTCATTGATAGATTTGGTTCAGAATTTGAAATAATTCGACAGTTTTGTTATTAGAACCACATATGAAATTTACATTCAACTATTTAGAATCCCCTAAAATTTCACAAAAATCTGCAATCTTAACGTATTTAACGCATGTTGGATTTCATTCGTCATTCGCAGCAATTACCTGACGCACAGACTCAAGTAGATGTCATTCGAAATGGTATCCCCTGCACTCTCTCGGCCATACATACCCCTTAATAAAGTTATCTCCCTTTTCTCCTAAATGATATTGAGGACCTTAGGTAAGGCATGCAGCGTGTGCACAGCGTTTTATTACCAGGAAAGCGGAGCAAGACAAAAAGGAGAGACATCACCAGTTGAATAGTCCCCGTACTACCCTCGCATAAAGGACCTGACCACTTCCCTCGTACGTATAGTATTTCATGGTATAGAGATGAAAGCAAAACATACATTTCGATTTTTTTTTCCATTTCGACAGATTGACATTATAATCTTATACACAAGCGATTTGGGTGGTAATGCCATATGCTGCTGTTGATGATGATGATCTCGTGTCGACTTTACAATGAGAAGAGGAGGGTGCAGTAGCTTCTGAGGGTATGGACTCCTGAGCACCCGAGGGTAGAAATCTGAAACCACGTTCCTACGACCTGTGGATTTTCAATCGGGCTACGCGTTCTGCCGTTTTACCCCTCTTGCGGTTTCTTGAGGTCTCAGATGCCTAGACATTGCTTTTGATGTCCGAAGTTTTGAGGGAAAACATTGGACGCGTCCACAGACGTCAAAGCGCTCGAAGAAACCTCAAGAGGGGTAAAAAGGGGGAATGCATGTCTCGTCTGAAGAATCGATGGGTCGTGCGAACGCCGCTTGACTTGTAGCTCATATGAGGATGATACACACACATTCGCTTGCATAGCCCCTTTTTACAAAGGGAGGAGGCACGTTCACACAACTCACAGATAGTAGACAGAAAAACCACCATGCCCTAACCTGGATGTCCAGATTACGTGGAAGACGCGCTTCCTCTGTGCAAGGATGCCAACAAGTCATAAGCTAAATTTCATTTATATCTATTGTTGTATTTTTCAGTTATCATGGTTATATGCAAGCGAATGCATAGGCAGGTGGTCAACCCTTTAAAGTATTTGATTACTTATATAATTTTTGCTTGAAACAGAAAGCAGTTTTGAAGACATGCATTATGCACAAGCGGAAGCTGCGAACACAACACAAAACGAGGAAAAGCTAATGAAACTTTATGCCTGTGATTATATACTGGGAGATTTTAATAGGGATTTCCGACGCACATCAATCACAAGTAAGGGAATAATAGGGATCTTTAAAAAAGACTTTGCTTAGCTAGATAGTATTTAACCATTCACTCGTAGTGTGGGAACCTGTTGATTTTTAGCCGATTCAGCAATTTTTCAAAGCTTCAGTTCAGTTAATTAATTAGAACGAGTGGAGTGAGATCAGAAAATAAGAGAGTAATTTAGAATGATTTTACTATGAACGAAATTAAGATAAATATAGGAGTTAATATGGGAGTTAATTGGCTGAAATGAGAGAGAAGACAGGTTGATTTTTTAAGTTCGTTTTATTCCATCACGGGAAGCAGGCATTATGTAAAAGCAAAAGTGACAAACACAACACAGAACTATACGAAACGGAATGATGAAAAAGCTGATTTAATTTTTATCCCTCTGAATTTATACCTTTAGATTTTAAGAGGGATCTTTGACAAATTTCCATCACATGTACAGCTCGTGCAAGGGATATTTTAGAGGAATTTGTGAAGCTGACTAATTTCTGTCCCTACACTTGGAGTGTGGAAAAGTAGCCGGCGTTTAGCTGATTCAACAATTGTACAAAGCTTCTGTTAAATAAATTAATTAGAACAAGTGGAATGGATCAGGAAATAAGAGAAAATTTTAGAATGAAGTTACTATGGCTAACTTAGATAGAAAATTAAGAAATTAATTTGAATTGAGAGTTTAAAATATCATTGGTTACTATGAAAAGAACCCAAGAAAAAGAAATTTTCGAAATTTTAAAACTTTCATTTCATTACGGGAGGCATAAGTTACGTACAAAGTATAAGAGGTAGGGCCTACATCAGTCTACATCGCAACAAAAGAGTAGAAGAGGCCGAACTTATCCCCTTCACTGGTTTTACAATGATATTTTGATAGGGATTTCTTCGATACGTGCAGTCCTAGAAAAGGGAAATTTAAGTATCTTTAAAAGAATGTTGTTAGCATTTGGGATTTTATCTCTTCACTCGGATAGTAGAAACTTGCTGTTTCATCAGTTTTTCTAGAGTGTGTGTTAAATTAATTAAATACAAAAAGCGGAAATCAGATCAAGAAAAAAGAGATCATTTTAGAATGAAGTAAAAATAGGTTATGTTATGATAAAAGTTGTCGTTGCTAATCCTCTTGGCCCAGACATCTAAAACATGTCCAAGGGACCATGTCGCACTAAAAGAGAAATAAACACTCACATTCTCTTCCATTAGTTGCCTCACGGGGGCACCAATACAATCGATGATGTAAGAAGGGGAAGCGACAGCCAAACAGTGGCAATGTGCACAACTTTTTCTTTTTTCACTGAAGGTCAAACTTATAATATAGCCTGTCCTAATGTTGAAAGTTTGAAAATTAATTAAAATTAAAATTAGATTCAGGGATTTAATTACTCACACTCATATACAGAAAGGTACAATTTGGTGTAAAGTGCCAAAATGTTTATTCGTCTAAATCAAAGAATTTTAACATGCAAAATATGAAAAAAAAGAAAAAAAGAAAATGTAATCTTCAAAATTCGCGTTTTTGGCAAATTTCCATATTCGAAGCTTCCTAGAGTTAAAAAAAATGTAGCGACACACTTCTTTGAATTACTGCTGTCTGTCATTCTAAACACGAGAACTCAAACAGGATTTAGGTTAGACGAATCATATTTTGTAGTCACCCTTTACACCGTATTTGCAGATTTTGACTCCATTTTGAAAGATCCCTTCTGAAGAAATTTGACAATGTGGCTGTTCGATTAAAAGTGAACTCAAACACTACAAAACATAATACTCAAAAGAGATAAAATTTAGTACACATGTTTAGTATCAAGTGCTGATTTAGGGTCACATTTTAGATTAAATACGTCAAAGAGTTGATCTATCTGTTCTTTCGCATTCACGTAGATGTAGTAATTCAGAAACGCAAGAATTTAGATGAATGAAATTTTGTTTGTGAACTTTGAAAGCTATAATATACCATTTGTATGTCCAAATTTCTTTTCAATTGATCGATAAAACACAGGCAGTGACCTCCCCTAAACTTTTTTATATACTTTCTTATAAAGGTGTTATGTCAGAATGCACCTGGCATTGGCGTACAATAGTTAAGAAATATCAATCTTTGGCACGAATTTAGCTTCTTTAATAAAACTATTTTTGGCGAGTTTTTCAGTGATTAATCCCTGACGGAAGGTATATAAAAATCGAATTCATATTATAGACTAGCTTTTAGCAACCATTTTGAAAAAAATGACATTGAAATATAATTACAATCACATATCAAAATTGATATATTGTTGTTACGCATGGCACTTGCCTATGGACAAGCCCCCCGCTGATACAGCATCAGATTTAAGCCGAAAGAAGCGTCTCTTGTTTTTGAAGTAGCGCCAACTAAGGCCAAGAGTACGACTTAGCTAGACACACTCGCCGAATTTGCTTGTGTGACTCACAGAGAGCACTTCTTCTGTGTGCTCTCTGTGAGTCACACATCTCACAGAGAGCACACAGAAGAACAACCATGCCCGAACCGGGATTAGAGCCCGGGACTCCCAGAACGCAAGGAAGACGCGCAACCTCTTTTCCAGAAAGACTGCTTAAGCGTTCTAATTCTTAGATAGATATAAATTCTCAAAAACAGGTTTTTCAGTTTGAGGAAATCAAAACGTTGAAGTTTTTGAAATCTCTTTTGGATTTTTAAAATTATTTTTTGATTTATTACTTTCATTAATTGATTTAGTGATTTTTTAAAAACGATTATGCAATACTCCCTTAATATCCTCCTCATGCGAGAAAGTAGAAATACAGATAGCGAGATAAAAATAATACATTTGACTTGTTCCTCGCATCAAATGTACTATTCATTTTAACATTTTTACGAAATTCACTATCTGTAAATCTTTACTTATTAAATACTTTTTTACTGCCCAAATAATGTTTGAACTTTCTAAAGAAATCTCCTTTCAATTTTTTAATGTACCTATATAATATAACTCGTTTCGTTGATGAATCGTTTACTTGGTAATGTTTCATTGAAAAGAGTGGATTATGTATTTCGGAGCTTCATTTTCATCCATTGTCTCATTGGCTGACAATTTCAACAGTGAACTATAATTGTATTGTTACATTTTTAGCGTAGCGGGCTCGGACTGAATGGACTTTACTTGAGGACAGCACAGACAAACTTATCTACAACTATTTACAGGATGACTTGATAAAGGAAAACTTCAGATATAAACAATCTACCAGTCAACAGTCACTAACAGCGTAAATACAATCCTTACGCACAATAAACCCAGACTGCAAAACAAATATCATATAGCACATCAAACAGTAAATCACAGCGAGCTCAATTATACAACGTTAACAGCAAACGTAAGCACAGCTCACTAATAACAAGCGAGAAAATAATCAGCTCGCTCAACGAGTCGCTACTCTTCCGAGAGGAACTACTAATCGCGGCAACCCGTCCCTTATATAGCCGAGCGAGCGAGCACGCGAAGCTTCGGAAAACACCACGAGCGATCCAGTGGCTACTAGACTATTAATTTCACCAAACCAACCCGGGTGGAGCCAAGCTCTTCGCCAAACGTCGCCAATAGCTTTCTCCTTCCGAGGGCGTTCGCCCGCTTGTAACAGTATTATTAAGATCCTATATAATTGATTGCAGATATCTATCTTGTTATATTTACAGTTATCTCGTATACGCATGTAGACGAATTGAAATACCTACAACGTCATAATGTTTTGGAGTCCTGCGATGTCGCAATTGGTCAGGATCACCTCCACATCGTAATTTGTAATAATTGTTACAATTTGTAATCTTAAGGGAAAGATGAAAATGATTTGAATTAGTGCAGAAACTCGCACAAAACTCTAACTTCATGAAATTTGGTGTTTTTGTTTACTCATTTAATACGATCAAATTTATAGTAAAAAATAATAACTTAAATTATTTACTGGGGAATAGAGAAACTTAAAGGATTGATGTTGCTCATGCTTTACAATTCAAAACTGGTTTAATATATTATTTTGTTTATTTATTTTAAAAAAAACTTCCAGAAAATTTTTTAGGTGTGTAGCTTTTTGCCAATATCTAGGGTTGAAACTGGAATAGTTTTAAATAAATTTAAATCTTCGTGATGGACAGCTGAACGGCTGATTCTCGTTTTTTTAAAGGCGGAAAAATCTATATAAATGCTGTCGATATTCCGGAAGGTAATCACAGTATTATACATTTGCTTTAACATCTAGCAAGGATACATATAAAAAAATATTCTTTTTTTTGATATTATCTTTTTTTAGGAAAAGTATACATATATATGCAGTGACTAATATTTTCCCTTTAACATCTAACAATGATACGTAAGAATTTTTTTTTCTTTTTTTGTTGTTATTAATCTTTCTTTCAGGAAAGGTATACATATATATGCCATGACTAATATTTTCCCTTTAACATCTAACAACGATACATACGAAAAAATTCTTTTTTGTTATTATTAATCTTTCTTGTAGGAAAAGTATTCATATATATGTCGTGATTAATATTTTCCCTTTAACATCGAAAAAGGATACATTTGAAAAAATATTCTTTCTTTTTTTTTTTGTTATTAATTTTTCTTTCAGAAAAAGTATACATGTATATGCCGTGACTAATATTTTCTACGTATTGAAATACGTAAAGAATGTCAAGTTGAATTCTTTAGGTAATGAGTTGATGGGTTGAGAAGTTTTATTTTGGCGATTTCGCAACATGAATTGCGACGTCAAAGAAAGAATGTTCTTTTTAATTTTGTTTTTGCGATGAAATTTTTGGGACAAAAACGCTCGAAATGTCGCAAGAAGCTTTTGAAGAGACACTTCATCCAAAAATAAAATATTTCGTGAGTTTGAAGATGGTTATAAAAGCCGAAGACTGTGTCGAAATAATTTTTTTCTCTCCTCATATTGCTTTTTTATATTTCTGTTAATTTTTAAAATAGTTAACAAAGAATATTATTTCAAATAGAAATACTTGTTTGAATACCTTGAATATGATCAAAACATTCATCAAAAAGGAATGAATGAATTTTGAAAGTATTAATTTTTAAATATCAACAATCAATAGCCCGTGGAAGAATTTCCACTTTGAAACGAAAAACTTTAATTTCAAGGAAAAAATTTTAATTTCCCACATGAGAAAGATAAAAATAAAAAAAAGGATCATTACTAAAAAATTTGAACTCGAGATTTTCATGTTTCATGTTTTGAAAAATCCATTTGAAATACGCGTGTTCACTTTTACTTCGTCTAAAAATGAGTTAAATTTTGCTCTTGGATTTTAAATTTCAGTTTATTGACAATTAAAAACACAGTCGAGAACAATGGTTTTTACTTGAAGTAATTTATTGATAATGCTAATTTTCAATATAATGCAAACCATATTATTAAACTTAAAATAAATGCAATTTCTTGTATTGAATCCAAGAGACTTTCAGCTTTGAATACCGCTCTATTATTATTATTTTGATCTATAAATTCTTCTAAGGCATTTCAAGTTTCTTCGAACTATATATACACAGCTTTAATCTTATTTATTTTGGCTTCCTAATGAGTGTCGTATAATGGTTTAAGAGTTGTTGTTACTAATGGCACTTGCCATGGACAAGCCCGTTAATGCATCAGCGGATTTAAGCCCAAATAAGCGTCTCTTGTTTGAAATAATTTTAAATTGGACCAAAAGCACGACTTTAACTGCACACTCATCACATTCGCTTGCACGGCCTCTTTACAGGGGAGCTCATCCACACGCCTCACAGATAGTATACAGAACAACCATGCCCGAACCGGGACTCAAACAATGGAAGCTCAGATCATGAGGAAGAGGCACTATCTCTGTGCCTGGACGCCGCAGGGTTTAAGAGTAATGTTTAAATGCTTTCATAGAATTTCCCATCGTTTTGTAGTTGCCAAAAATAAGCAATATAAACATTGCAATATCGAAAAAAAATTACCGCTAGAAACGACATCATGAATTATTAACTTAAAAGAATGTTTCTAGGAAAGGCACATATTTTGCATGAAGGTTTAGAACAATTATTGTAGATTGTACTCCTTTATATTTCCCTTTCCTGTTGCAACCGTTGTCGTCTGCCTGTCCACTATAATTCATAATACCTAGATTAGGCTCATTTAATATTTACCAATAGAGCTTTTTCTAGTCCTTCTCCAGTCACATCAGCAACTTAAATAAACCCTATAAATGGCTCATCTATATTTAATCATTTGTCTTCATAACTTGCTTGCCTAATAAAGACAGAAGTTAGATTTAATAAAGTTGAAGTTATGATTTATAAATATTGGAGTTTGATTTAATAAAGTTGAAGTTATGATTTATAAAGACTGGAGTTTGATTTTTTACCCAATAAAGACTGAAATTATGAGAAATATCAGAACTAGAATTCATTTGGACACTGTAATACGCGACTATTTTTGTACCGTCTTTAATTTCGTTAAGAACCTCTATTACTAAAGCAGGAATAATCTGATCTTTTGGCTCATGTGCTAAAGCATATACAAACCTATTTTTGGAATTTTTTATTCTATTTATACGATTTATAAGAACAGAGTCGTATTTACTTAATAATCCGATGAAAGTAAAAAAATTCCGTTGTTAAGCATTTTCATTATTTAGCATTTTTTCGAAGTGGTATTATATGCTAAAAATATATATGCTAAAAATATAATGCTATTATATGCTAAAAATATAATCACATATACAATTTTTTGAAATAGCAATTTAAGTCATTCCTTATTTATATTATCTTGATTTATTTTATAAAATAATCCTTTCAGTAACTTTTTCCATGCAATGAATGAATTAAGTGACAGATAGATAGCTCATGATCTTGAATAATAGTTGATAACTTTCTTTAGTTATTATAAACACCCATAAATCAGGCAGATTCTTCATTTTTTCTGGAACATAATGTGCAATTAAAACAAAATCCTGTATCTTGCTTTTTTGAATAAATCAGTCAATTGTGAAGTTGCTTTCACCAATTGGTACTTTAAAAAAAAGTAGTAAGTGGAAGAAAATGATTTACTTTCAGTATTCTTAGCAAAAATACCACTGCGTTGATAGGTCTATTCTTAACATAAAACATTTTAAACTTATGATTAGTTATACACCTGAATCACCTATATGCACTTGACCGCATTTGTTATTGACATTACTTTCTGATTCAATCATATTTGTATAACAAGTAGTATAAAAACAATTTTTTTAAAATCAATTCCTACTTAGGTTTACAAAGAAAAATATTATTTTAGTTATTTTTTATTAAATAATTACTATTAATATAAATAACTATATAAGTATGAAAGAATCACAATAATTTTCCGAAAAATAGAAAGCGAACTTCCAGGCAATTTCCATTCTTCTTTCTACACATGGTGTTCGAACTCGCAGTCCAAGGAACGCGAGTCCAACGCCATACCAACCAGACTATCCCGGAATGACAACTTCAATTACAATAAATAATGGATCAAAAAATTATTCTAGCTTTGAATTTTCAATGCCATTTGAGGATTTAAAGCCAATTGTGACAACGCAAAATGTGTGAATTTTCTACAACAGTTGGGAAACGCTATACAGATTAGAAATTTTTAATTCTATTTATTATGTATTATTTTAATTCGATAGTATTTCAAAATTCGATTAATTAGCAATGTTTGATTTTAAATGCATCAAGTGTTATGAAAATAAATAGAATCGTTTAAAATAATTGGCAGAAAACATGTCAAGCCTAACCTCATTAGTGTGCCGAAAAAACAAACTGAATTCGCTATTTATTTGGCGGCGGGGAAATGAAGATTTTTGGCTAGAAAGTTAGTTTTTAATTAATAATTAAAAAAATAATGAATTAATATTTGAAAAAACTATAGTATCATCAAATGTCATCCACTACAAGTCTAAAAAAATTTACTTGAAAATTTAGAAAACTATTTTAGTTCTTGATCATGTCGGGGGCCCCAATCGTGGGACCCCAGTGCAGAGCATCCACCACACACCCCAGATGGCAGCCCTGTCAATAATGAATTAAATGTTGCTATAAATTGAAAATTTTATCCCTTTACATTAGTTCTTGTTAAATCTTTATCTCTAGGATTTAAAAAAGAAATCATAATCCAAAAAAAGTTAGTAAAGGTGTTTTTTTTTGTAGCTGAAACTTTATTTATAGAGTAAAATAAATTTAAAAAAAGAGCGAATGTACTATCAACGCATGTTAAACGGTTTAAAAAAATCATGTAAATTTTTTTGTTTTATAAGTTTGTATAACATTACTTATGACATGCATTTATTTTTGAAAAACAAACGCGAGTTGGGAAAAACGTTTACTGTTAATAACAAACAGAACCAACAGAGTTTAAAATATTATATTTTTAGCCCGTATTTTTAAAACGGAATTGCAATCTGGTCAATCAAACGATAATTTATTTGTTTGTTACGTTTTAGAAAAGTTTGTTTCTTCTCTAAAATGAAAATAATAATAATAATAATAATAACAATTTTTCGTCGAAAGAAAATACTCGATAAACTTTCTTTACAGAAAAATATTTTTTATAATTTTTTTACTTATTTTTAAAACATATTAAATAATTGTTTGTAAATTCTGGGTGAAATGTCTTAGTAGTATTGCTTTAACTCTTTTCAAAAAATGTAAAAGGAACGTCTGTGAAAAACAAATAACAAGTGAAACATTTCATAATAAACAACTGATTCAATCAACAAACTAGATATGCTTCTGACACGTATCCGCAAAATTGTCCATTTCGTGGGGAAAAACAATACAAAAAACTTCATTTTATATTATATTTTAGAAAATGTTACTTTTTCTATTGTTCTTGAACAAATCAATCAATCAATCTTTTTGGATTGTTGTTTTTCTTTTTCGAAGAAAAAATATATCAACAAAATTGTTATAGACTGATGGGGGGGGGTTATATATAATTTTTGTTTATATTTACGTTTTTCATCTTTTACTTACTCGTATATAGAGAAAAAAGTGTATTCGCCAAAAAATTCTAACTTAAAATTTTAACGAATCTTCTCACATGTCAGTCATGAAAAAATTATGTTAATTGTGGCAATTGAAAAAAATTATCTGCTTATTATTGAAAAATATATATATATAAAAAATTCCATCACATACAGCTTTATCCCAAGTCACGGATCTAATTGTAAATCGTATATTTAAAATCATAGAAATTTGTTTATGTAAATTTTTTAACATATTAATATATCCTAAATAAATAATTTGTTTATATTAATTCTGTGTAAGAAGGAATGAATTACTATTTATCTAGGGTTTACCTTGAAAATGATAAACGGTCTGTTGAACACAAGAAATAAATAAAATTGTTCTTTCTTTAATATATTTCTTGTTTAATATATTTTAGTAAATTACATATCTAATGAAGAAAAAACGAGTATACATTTTGCAGGTCTTTTTTTTATCTTTTGTGGCACCGATTTGCACCAAAATTTGACAAAAAAAATTAATAACAATAAAGCATATCAAATATTATTAACATAAAGCATAGCGTTTGCATGTATTAAAATACACAGACTAACAGATGATTAATCCTTTAACAAATATAATTCAAATTTGAATTTACGTTTGATGTGCCTAAAAACGAGTAGTATATTTTATTCACAGCTTTTTACTTTTTGGAGTTGTCATTTTAACTTTCCACTCAAGCAAATCTCTGTTAATGGATTTCGTCAAAATGTTGAAAAAAATTCCACAAGTTCGGTATGAAGACCTAATAACGAATTTCATACATCTAGTTCTAGCTCAAGACATTTTTGAGTTATCTGCCACAGACAGATATAAATCTAAAATTGTATATTTCAGACTTTTGGAGGTTTGAAACAAGGAATTCAGGCGAAATATAAAGTTTTTTATTCTATGTTATAATAATTGTTGTTACTAATGCCACTTGCCATGGACAAGTTCGCTGAGGTGATCAGCGATTTAAGCCTAATCAGAGTTGCTTTTGTTGTAGTGCATAACTAGGACGAAGAGTACGACTTTTGCTATTCACTCATCACATTCGCTTGGGCAACCCCTTTTTACAGGGGGGCAACCATGTCGAAACCGAGGCGTCCAGATGACGAGGAAGACGAGCTACCTCTACGCCAGGACACCGGAATGTTACAATAGTTATTATGACAATATATTCTATCTATATTATTAAAAATGCAACTCGAAATGCGTTGCTAAGCGCAAAACTGGAGAACGGCTTGGCCGATTCGGCTAATTTTTTAAAAATATTTTCGTTAAGACACGAGGATGGTTCTTATGGAGAGAGAAAAATGAAAAAAACTGCGAGGAGAATAGTTAAAACGACACTTTTCTTACTTTCCCGCCAAAAATCTTCATTTCCTTCCCCCACACCAACTGAGTTAGATGGCAGGAAGTAATAAATTATGATTTGTTTAGAAATAAATAAGCCAAGTCAGTTGGTTTTCATTCATAGATAACGGGAAGTTTAAAAAAGAAAGAAAACAGTTACTTTCATTATTAGTCGGTATGAATATTTAATCTATGCCTGCTCAAAATAAAGTCTGGGCAGCGAAGAAAAAAGTAATAACAAACCTAAAAAAGGGTTTATAGAAAGAAAAGTACAGAAGAAAAAAAGGATAGAAAAGAAAAAAAAGGGTGTGTGTGTCACCATTATTTCGTCTGTGCGAGGTATTTTCCAAGCTGTTTTTAAGCTTTTGCATCTCTTGAAAACCAATTGTGTCTTTATTTGTTTAGTGTGTTTACTTTTATGAAAATTTGAATATCCTTATTCTATAAAAACAGAATTTTAGACCTTTCCCTCCACTATTTAAGTAAAATATCAATTCCGGGACAATCGTTGCTCGGATAGAAAGAGAAAGATGTGTAGTACAGTGAACACATCATCTGAAGAAAATAATAGTAAATAATATTATAAATGAATTTTATGATTATCAAAATTGGTTTGGTTTATAAATATTTTGGTGAAAAACCTGTTATAAGACACAGCTACATAAAATATTAGCGAGCATTAATACTGGTGAACCGACTGGTCGCCAAAGGCGGCTAGTGTTATAATAATTATAATGTTACTCGTTCTTTTTTTTATAATACTTTGTCTTATGGAAGAAAGTGGATTTAATTTTTAGAATTATCATTGAAGATAATGTTAAAAACCGTATACCATATTTAATTTTTTTTTTTTTGCAGTTGTGTTTTTAACAGCCCACTGTGTTTTTTTTTATTTCTTTTTTATCCATCTGAACGTTATTTCAATCAGGTTGGTTTTTCTTAATAAATTATGAAAAACTAAGAAAAATGCACATTGTCAAAACTGGCACCTCAACCTCAGAAAAAAAATGAATTATTATTTTGGGTTTCCCTCAAAAATGATAAACGGTCTGTTAAGCACAAGAAAGAAATAAAATTGTTATTTGTTTAATATATTTTAGTAAATTACATATCTAATGAAGAAAAAGCGAGTATACATTTGGTAGATATTTTTTTCTTCTTCTATGGCACCGATTTGTACCAAAATTTGAATTAAAAAAATTTATTAACAACAAAGCATATCAAATATTATTTACATAAATCATTGCATTTTGAATCTCTTTAGAATCAAATGAAGAGTTCTGCTCTATGTACCAAACAAAAGTTTTCTCTCTGGCACTTTTTTTGATAAACTCGTGCTACGAAAAGCAACAAGAAATACAACTGTATTTATTCCGGTTTAACATCAGCGGCTCAATTAATTCCAGATAAGCATAATCTCAATAATCATGCTGCCAAAATGCGCGCCGAAATATTCCGTCTCGACAAGTAGAGGCTGTCTCGCGTATTAACATGCAGGCCCGACTACAAGGAAGTGAAAATTCCAGCGTCTGACAACCCTTCGATACTATGAATAAGTAATGACTCAGCGATCCCATAATTCTTCGATTGGCTCTCTCGTATTCAATCCTACGGATCACGTGGACCCACCGCCTTTTATTCAATCAAAGGTGGTTAGACCAGTTCCAAGTTTAAGAAGATACAGCCGCAGGACAAGCTTTAAGAAAAATTTGAAAAAGGAGGCAGGCTTAAGAAAAGTTTGAAAAGGATTTAAGGAAAGTTACACCCTTAAAGTAATTCTCCGCAACTAAATTAAAAAAAATTATTCAATACTTATAAAAAAATTGATTGTCCGCAGTAGATAATCGGATTTAAATCCTACAATGGATAGTAACGTACATATGTGTACCTACAGTTAGAGACGGATTCTGTTAGTTTGCACTTCTAAACGGTTTACATTTACTGGAAAAATAATTTAGAACTTTAATAATATAAAAACATTAAAACATTAGCAACTTGATTAATTTAAAAAATACTGAAATGTGAAAAT
>JAOUZG010009736.1:2291708-2304730 GCA_026289955.1 Argiope argentata
AGCATGTTTTTATCGATTTATTTATTAGTAATTGCTTTTGACGCCCAATCGATTTTTCGTGAATATTGGTTAATAATTGGAAAATTTACATCCTTAAATTAAATTGTCGCAACAAAATGAATTTTATTTAGTACGTATAAAAAAATTGATTGTCGGCAGTACACCCTAGGATTTAAATCTTATAATGTCAAATAATGTACATACGTGTTCAGTTAGTTTGCGGTTCTAGGCAATGGACATTAACTAGTCTTTATTTATTTTCACATTTTTAGCACATTTTAAAATTAATAAATTTACTAATGATTTAATATTTTCATGTTATAAACTTTTGGTGATTTTTATTGTTCTTTATTAATATTTCTACTTACACATTAGTATTATTTATTAGTATTCTTTTTAGTTATTCAAAATGGAACTAATCAATAAGTTTCTGAAAATGCCACACCATACATTTGTAAAATGTTTGCTGCCTTTAACGACCAATTGGTTCGCTGAGACTATTGCTTATTTTTTAATTTTATTTAAGTCATACAGACATTTCATGTTCATGATTCCGCTAAATTATCCCACAATATAGCCACGTTATTTTAATTGCCTTATATACGCTTTGTTTAATGTATAAATGAACCTTTCGAATAAAGATTAGTTTCATAGCGTTATAGGGCTATTATAAACGTAAATGTTCGGTTCAAATCTCACAGTTTTGTATCTTTAGTTTTATTATCCGTCTCTTATACTACACAGTTATGAAATAAAATCCATCTTTTTTAATTTTCACCAATGAAATAAAATCAAGCTATCAAATAATTGATGAAATAATGAAAATGGTTTCAATTTCAGGACGTGAAAATTAGACAAAAAGTGTTTTTTAGTGCGAATATTTAGGAAAAATGCTCCAGAATATTAAATTGGTATTATTAAGAAGACAATGTTTTAAAATTTTGAAATGATGTAAAATTTGTTTTCGTGTGATAATATTTTCGGAATTTCTTTTTGCGATAAAACATCAAAATTAAGCTAATTTTTTTAATTGATTAAAATTGTAAAGGTGTTCTTCAAGGTGCACTTTCCCACCTTCCAGGGTGTAAATGTGCTAAATTTGGTGGTTATAGGCAGTATCTGGCTTATATAGTATCAACACACACATTTATTATTAGTTGAGATGACGCAAGGCAGAATCATAGTCGCATTTATATTAATATTTAAACAGATTATCAGTGTTTTTAAATACTGTTTTAACCAACTGGACGTATGAAACAAATATACGATTCCACGATTATAAAATATTAGAATAATATACAATCCACGATTATAAAATATTAGAATAATATACAAGATCTTAATATTATTCTAATATTTTATAATCGTGGAATTTTATCTCTCTATTATATAAAAAAATTGCGTAATTATTACTTTTTGATCGTTTTGTGATTGGTAGATGAAGAGCCACCTGATCCATGGCATCTGAAGTTTGTTTTAGCACTATTGTTTGATGCATTTTATGAAAATTACTATAATGTCGTAGTAATTATTTTGAATGCGCTTGATGATTAAATGGCACCAAAAAAAGTACACTAAAATTTTAATTAGCACTAAATTAACGATAAATGAGTTAAAAACAATATTATTTATACATTCAATTTTTCGACACATCGTTGAAAATTAATGAATAGCTTTCTGGCTTGTTTAACGTTTTCGTGTAATGAATATTTTTTACCTCCCGATTAGCTGAATATCATCTGAATATCTAAATAATACACTTGTTAACTTTGCCTTTTTTTAGCAATGGACCGTTCAGAGGTATCAGTAAATAGCTACTAATAATTTTAAGGAAGTTTTTATTTAATTTGCTAATTTTTTTAAACTTCATCTTTTAATTTTCGTTCCTGCCAAAAAGGTTAACATTATGATGAGATTTCTTCTGAATTTTAACTAATGCTAAAACAGATATTTTTTTAAATTGGTAATTGAGCTTTCTTGTTCTTGATGTATTTAAAACAATTTGCTTCCTTTTGCTTTTGTTATGTGGAGGCCGCGAATTAATCTCTCAGGAAATACCAACCTGAGGACATTGCGTGTGCATCATTCGGTTTGGCGACAGAAGGCGAGCAGTGGCCAAAGTCCCCTAGTTTTTCATACATTTATTTATAAGACAACTAGACTAATGACTTTTTTATAATCCCCTTGGATGTGACCCCCTCTCAACCCAGGGGCTTTAGGCAGTTGCCTACTCTGCATAATCGGAAATATCTGCCTTGTATTGAAACATGTTGAGCAGTGTGATTCGGTTTGACTTGAAGTTAACTTAAAACAGTTAACTTGAAGAATTATATGTGGATCTGAAAATATATTTCTTTACGTATATATATATATATATATATATATATGCTATCTTAAATTTCATGTTATCACTTGAGAACATTATTATTTTCAAGGCATTGTTTATCTTAATTAATTTGAGTCATTGACCAATCTAAACAGGTTTGAAACAATCATGTGATTATCAGGATATGCATGCATTCGATATATCGAGAATCAGGTAAGTAGTGGACATTCGTGCTGTATTTTCAAACGCATGTTCACGTTTTTGAGAAATCATGTTATGACTTGAATAACTGTGAAAATAAATAAAGGACATTTGATATGTTGTGACTAAAATTGTATTTTTTGAGTTTAATTTCAGTTTTTATCCACACACACACAAAAAAAAAGATAAGTAAAGATAAAAATTGAAATCTGCTACAACTGAAACAAAAATTTGTCAGAAAAGTGCATTTATAGTCATAAAATCTCATACCAAATTCGATATATTTCACCCATTGCATTTTTGAATGATCGCGCTTATATGCTTATGAAAGTACAGACCTACAGACAGTCAACCCTTTTGTGATTTGTCCCAAAATTTGACTGGTGTCTATATAGTATAGATTTTAAATCTATATACTAGATTTCAACTGTCTAGCTCAAAACGTTTTTGTGTTATCTTAGTCCCAGACAGACAGACGGACATTTTTCAAAAAATCATATTTTTCGAACTCGTGGATGTTTAAAGTATGGAGATTTTTCAAGATCTCGAAGTCGAAGAAATTCTGACCAACACTGTTTTCAGATGGGTCCTATATTTCCTACGGCCATTCTTCAATCAAATACCAATCCCATCTCCACTTTCACCGATCAATAATCAAAAACCTGCGAATCCCTTGAAAAATGATACTAAAAAAATTAATTAATTTTCATCGACTTAGAGATGCAAAAATTTATTTTATTATTTAAAAAATTATTTCTTTATTTTAATTTAACATAGCAGAAAATAATAAAAATTTCTTAATGTAAAAGCATCAAATTTCTGGGACAAAAAAAAAAGATTCAGTGAAAAGGGGATCTAATTAAAGATTCAGCTAATTAAAAACACAAGAAATTATTCTTAATTAATAAATTTAATTATTAATTCATTATTGAGAAGAAAGAGAAAAGCTCATTAAAGAATTAATTAAAAAAGATAATTAGGGTCTTAATCCAAAAGATCATTTTCGAAGAATTGTGAAAAGAATACAGCCGTCTACAGTAGGATTTTTTTTCCCTTTTCGAATAAAGCATGCGTAAGTTTACTTCAAAATATTAAATTATATTTAATAAGCTTAACCAATGCTTCAAAGAAATTTTTGTCATCACTGAAAAAAACATGATTCGATATAGCATTCATTTTATGTGATTGTAAAGGTGAATTCTATGCTGATTTTATTACTTTATTATAATATATTGGAATGACTGTAGAGCAACAAAAATCAGAAAACTATGGACGTGTAAAAATTTGGTATTATAGTAATATTTTATATCGAATTATGAAGGAATGCTATTACATTCATTCAAGTAAATGTAATTTTAATCAGTTGTATTAACTTATAAAAAAGTTCAGTTTCAAAAATCCATTTAAGTTAAAAATTATTTCAAAAATCCTTATAAGATTTTTATTAATGTTAAATTACATCTTTTCACATAGTTATTTAGGAGAATTGGAAATTATTTTGGGAGAACCACAAATGCATAGAATCTGGTCTGGAATTAACCAATTAACCGTTCTGGAATTATCTTTGGATTCTATCACCAATAGTAAATGTAGCTAGATCTGATTACTGTGGAAAACTCAAAATAGCAGACACCCAGATCTGGTGATGATTTTTATACATGATTTCTATGCATGATGATTTCTATTTCTTTAAAAATTTCGGGAAAAAATTTGGTGGCAACTTTCTATTTTATTATTATTATTATTATTTCTTTACTTTTTACAATATTTTATCATGTTAAAGCGTGATATTGTTATGGGAATGAGGTTTTCTAACATCAACAAAAATCCGTAGGCGAAAAATAAAATTTTTATTTTCTGCACGAGCATTTTTTTAAAAAAAATCAGATTTTAATAACGCGTTGCCATCGCATTTACAAAAGCTCCGATTAAAAAAGAAATAAGTCAATGACTACAGCAAATAAAGCCTAGAAAAATGTCATGTTAAGCAGGTGATTATACGAAATGAAATAAATAGGAAACGTGATATTTTTTTAACAATAATTTCGAGACAAAGCTTTTTAGGGTCATTTGCAATACTAAAGTGACTCATTCAACGAAACAATTAAAATGAATAAAAATATAATTCAATTTGCACGAGCACGTGGTGCTTGGCCATTCAAGAAATGATGACATGACATGTTGCATAGCAGATTTCATTTTAATCTTTTATTTTATTTTATTTATTTCTCTATGAATTTATTTATAATTCTATTCATTTTATTATTACTTATTCATCGTTTATTTCACTTGTTGTTTTGGGGATTTATTATCTTGGAATATCATACTTTCAAACAAAAAGAATGTTGTTGATTTTATATGAAACAAGAAATGATCATTTCGTGATACATGCTAAAGAACGATTTCAGAAATTTTTAGTAGTTTTATAGTGTACAAAATTCCGGGATAGCCTGGTTGGCAGGGCGTTGGACTCGTATTCCTTAGATTGCGAGTTCGGCCGAAAATTCCCTGAGTGTGGTGGCTGGCGCTCGTTAAATCTGTCGTGGTCAAAGAGTCTTCCATGTCCAGAGTAATACCGCTTGGGGTATTGGGCCAGAGGTGATTGTTATCTGTTCCAGATCTAAATTACGATCGGTGGATGTAGGAATGAAGACCGCCCCGTAAAAAGGGTTGTGACGCGTGTGTAGCTAAGTCGTGCTCTCGGCCCTAGGTTGGCGCTACTGATAAGTGAGAGAACTCAATCAGTTTAAATCACTGAAGGCCTGTAAGCTGTCTTGAAAAAGTGTCATAACTAACAATAACAAAATGTACAATTGAGCAGGGCATTCCTTTATATACACATGAAAAGATTTCTGACGTGATTATGTCTGCACAACGAGAATGAACAGCTTGAATGTGAAATGATGCATGGGGCATTCCATTTCGGACATCGTTAGGGAGTTGATATTCGGAGATCCAGAGAGTATCTATATTCGAATAACCAAACAGACTTCCTTGGAATAGATTTTTGTGACGGCATCTTCCCACAGAGGTAGCGCATCGTCCTCGTGATCTGGACGTTCAGGGTTCAAGTCCCGGTTAGGGCATGGTTGTTCTTTTGTGTTATATCTGTGAGGTGTGTAATATTAAACATTCCTCTTTGTAAAAAGGGGCTGTGCAAGCGAATGTGATGTGTACCTAAAGTCGTACTCTTGGCCATAGATGGCGCTACTTTAAACAAGAGACGCTTATTTCGGCTTGTTGTTATTGTTGTTACTCACGGCACTTGCCTATGGACAAGCCCCCTGCTGATATAGCAGCAGATTCAAGCCGAAAGGAGCGTCTCTTGTTTTTTGAGGCCTCGCCAACTAGGGCCAAGAGTACGACTTAGCTACACGCTCACCAAATTTGCTTGTACAGCCCCTTTTTACAGGAAGGCACAGTCACACAGCTCATAGATAGTATACAGAAGAACAACCATGTTCAAACCAGGACTCGAATCCGGGACTCCCAGAACACGAGGAAGACACGCTACCTCTGTGACAGAAAGTCGGCTTATTTCGGCTGAAATCCGCTGATGCATCAGCGGGCTTGTCCGTAGGAAGTGCAATTAGTAACAATAGCAACAAAATAGATTTTGTTTTAAATTTAGTTCGTTTGAAATTTAGTGTAAAGATCATCTGCCAAAACTTCATCCATCTAGCTCATGACGTTTTTGAGTTATCTTTATAACAGACAGACAGAGACGGACGGACCGACAAACATATTCCATAAATGGCGTTTTCAAGCTCAGGGAGAACTAAAACGTGGAGATTCTTTAAAATTTTGAGATAAAATTTTTTGACAAATATAATATTTTCTCTATATTACTTGTACGAGATAATAATAAGCCCTGCAGGCATAAGAATCGCGAGATGCGATATTAGAAGAATAAAACTGCGAAAAACAGAAAAATTACGAAAAACAAGTGTTTAAACATTTTTTTTTTTTCGATTCCTATAAGTTATGATAAAAATATTAATAAAAGATTTAGTTAAATGATAGAAAAGAAATATATTTTCATTTAGCCTTAAGGCATTTTATTTAATCTTTATAACATTACGATTCATTTGTTACAATTTTACATTTCCTAGCGCATTATTTATTCACATTAAATTTCATTTCTCTTTCATGAAATATGCATTTGCTAAGCATTTTTATTTTTCAAATGTTATTTCAATTCCATGATTTATATAAATTATTGTAAATTTGTAAAATTCAAATGGATTGGGATTATACAATTAATAATAAATTAGATAATATTGTTTATGATGAGGCTTATTAAATTTTGAATTGCAACTAAAAACGGTATAATTAGGGAGAGGGGGAAATTATATCTGTTGGTCAGACTTAAAACAGAACGATTTCGTCGCCAATTTAACAAGGCTTTCAGCAAATGCTGAAATGTTCGCCAATTGGATTATTTGCAAAAGAACTATTTTACTTGAAAAACATTCAGCTTCTGTTTTGTAGCGTTGTCGACTGATGATATTGCCGTCGCCACGTTTGGCGGATTATAATTTGTATGTATGTATATACAACGTAATCCATATTAGTTTTGAATTGAAAACTTGTAGGAATGTGACTCAAAATTAGGGAGAAAACACATGTTGATTTTTTAATTTCGTTTTATGCCAGCAGCGTGGCACAAGAAGGTATATAAAAAGGATGAAATATTTATCTATGATCTTATATACTATGATATTCTCATAAATCACACGCGTGTATATTTCCCGAGAGGAATTCTTATACATAATTGTCTTTAGAGAAGGGAATCGCAGGATTCTTTTAAAAGAATCTAGTTATGTAAGGGATTTATTATTCATCCACTGGGCACGTGGAGTCATCAATAACACATTTTTTTTATAATACTTCATTTGATTTATTAAGTAGAAAAAGGGGAATGGATCAGGAAATAATAAAACAGTTTAGAATGAAGTTAATATGAACTAAATTAGGAAAAAACCTTGGAAATGAATTACAATTGAACTTAGAGTTTAAAATATCATTACACGCAGACATATATAACCAGCTTTATGAAATTTAATTCTAAAAAATGAATTCTAAACCAAACTAATTAAAAAATGCATTGTATTTAGTGAGCGCTAATGCTGCTATTACTAAAACACAGATGAATTTAACTTAATTTTTATTTAAGCAAAAAGAATTTTTAAAAAAGGAAGATTAATTTTTCCTAAAGTCTTTCTCAAGGTTTTCTCTTCTTTGAATCCCTGCCTGAGGGAGACCTTTGAGAAAATTTTCAAACCCGATTCATCCTTTTTTATTATTATTATTATTATCAATTTTTTATTTTTTTAAATAATTCTTTTAGCTTATATTTTCTATCTATCTATATAATTTGGTGACCGTACCATAATGTTTAATTATGATTATTATGTCATCATGTAATTATATGAATTATAATTATGATTATTATGTTATAAATGTTTATGTAAGATTAACGGAGAGCCAAAAGCTTGAAATTTTTATTTCAGATTTTCCAGCATTAGTTGGCAAAAATAATTCAAAACGGCATTTTTTTCTCGTATACATCAATAAATGCATATTTTTTTAAATTCGTAATATAATCAAGATCTTTTAGATATTTAAAAGATCTTGTCATTTTAGATCTCTTCTCATTGGCTGATTAAATCAATTACGATCTACAACTTTGGTTTCAAACCCATTTTTTTTTACCTAGTTAATCTTGAACCTAGCTGTCCTTTTTTACCTAGCTATCTTTTGAATATTTGATTTCACATGCATTCGGATAAACACAGAGACAAATTGATTCGTAAATTAGTAGAAGATTTACAGTTTTAATTCTCATATCATATTGTTACGAGCGGGTGAGAGCCGTGCTGGGCACCGAGATTGGTGGCGTTTGGCGAGGAGCTTCGTGCCAGCTGGATTGGCTTGGCGATAGGAATAGTCTGGTAACCGCTGGACCTTTCACGAAACCTCACGCGGGCACGCTTGACTGTATAAGGGACGGGTTGCCGTAAGATGGAGGTGGAGTGAGTGAATTAGTTTAGTTCCTCTCAGAAGGGAAGCGTTTCGCTGGACTAGCGGATTATTTTTCTCTCTTGTTATTAGTGAGCTGTGTTTACGTTTGCTGTTAACGTTGTATTATTGAGCTCGCTGTGACTTACTGTTTACTGTGCTATACGATAGCTGTTTTGCAGTCTGTTTTTTTTATTGTGCGTAAGACTTGCCTTTACGCTGTAAGTGACTGTTGACCGTTGGATTTTGTTTATCTGAAGTTATACTTTATCGACTCATCCGGTAAATACCTGTAAATAAATTTGTTTGTGCTGTCCTCAAGTAAAGTCCATTCAATCCGAACCCGCTAAGCTAAAAACGTGACAATATAATACAATTTATACTTAAAATTTGCAAATTTTTTTGAATATTCGCGCTCGCATTGTAAGAATAAACTGAATGTTTGACATTCAGCTGGTTGATAAATTTGATCCAGCATTTTGCTCTGATCTGCATTTAATTTTAAAAGAAATTAAGTTAACGCATTCTAATTCTTAATTTTGATTTTCGTGCGGATAAGCAAATAATTTTGTTTAAGATTGTAGGCTAGTTTAAAATTTCGGCAGACTGATTTCAATTACAATTTTCCGCCTGATTAATATCGAAGTTCTTCCGTATAGCTTATTTTTATATGCTTTAATTATCTTATTTAAAGGATAAAATAATGGATAAAAATAATTGTTGGTAGTTGGATAAAAATAATTAAGATTATTCTTTAATTATCTTAATTATTTTTATCCAACTACACACACGTTTTCAGAGGTTTAAACGGCATAATTTTTTTTTGTCGATTACTATAATTTTTTCTTCTAGATTTAGTTTATGATAAAATAAAAATAATTTTTCCTTCAATTATTTCACAAAAAATTGCTAAATATTTTTTCATTTAAAAGTTTTGCTTGTCATTATAAATTAACACATATGTTATTATTATTATTTGTTTATTTAATCAATTTGTAGTTATATACATATGCGGTTCTTTTTACATTTGTCTCTAATGAAAAAAGAACTGCAAATTTTTTACGAATAAGTGAAAAAAGTTAAACAATTTAATAAGGCATTTACGCGGTTATGGACAAACTTATTACATTGTATCTTGGATTTTTTGCATGTTTTCAATTGTTATCAATTATCTTGAGAGTGATATATAGTTAATTAATATGATTATAGGAGGACTTGTAATCATGTATCAAGAATTCGTTACATGTTTTAAAAGAAAGATTGAGACCGATATAATCTTAGATTCACATCCAATTTACTTTAACATTCTTTAACCTATTAAATGCTAATTGCTCTAAGTTAAAGTTCTTCTCGTGAACGACTGGCAGTAGCGATTGCTGGAGACTGAAATGTTAATTTGGCGCTACAGAAAAGCAACCAAAGGTCATACTGGTACTTTTTACAGGGCGTACATGGCAGTTAAAGGGTTAATAATCTATACATGAATGTTTTAATTTCTCGTATACATAGTATAGAGAAAGTATAGTAAACGTCAAAAAATTCGAATTTGATATTTTCAGGCGATTTTTCTCCACGATTTAGAACTCCCTGAGTTCAATAAGCACATTTTTAGAAAATATCCGTCCGTCTTCCTGTGACAGCGATATCTGAAAAAGATTTTGGTCTAAACATATGAAAATTGGATAAGGTTCTTAAAACAAATTTCTAGATTTCTATAAAATTTTGAGCAAAATTCACCTGTCTGTTCGATTTTAATTTAACACACAGTAAAACAAAGAGAGCTAGAAAGATAAAATTCGAGAAAGCATTATCATTTTTAAACAATAAATGAGATATAAAGTTTTTTTTTACTCGTTTGCAATACTAGAGTGACTCATTCAATGAAACCAATAAAATAAATAAAAATATAAATTAACTTGCACGAGCACGTGGTGCTTGGTCGTTCAAGAAATGATGTTCTGACATGATACATTGAAATATGCATACCAGATTTCATTTTAATCTTTTATCTTGTTTTTGTCCTTTTAGTAAATATTTTCAAAAATACTAACTCTTATTAAGGCAGTTTAGGAATTTCTACTGTATATTAACAAAATTCATAATTCATCATTAATAACTAAAAAATATCCTCCTTCTGGAAATCGTTTGGTTCACCTTTTAATAGTTTTAGACAAACGATTTATTCGCGTAGTACTGATTATAAACTTCTATTATAGACTAACTTTTACCCGCGACCTCGTACGCATGGAAAAGCATCATAACTAACCAAAAAACAATTTATTTAACGTACCTGAAATATATCAAAACAGCAAATCAAGAATCAATCTTTGAAATCAAGGCAAGTCGATTTTATTTATCGATCGATATTGAGATAGCTACAACAGTATTATGCACATATTTTTTTAAACTTTTAAATAAAATAAAAACACAGTTGTTAACAATTACAACATGGATTTTCTACGCCAGTTGGGGTAATGCGATACAGATTAAAAGTTTTAATTTCCTTTATTCTGTGTCATTTTAATTCAAAAACGCTTCAAAATGAATCCGAAAGATCGATTAATTAGCAATGTTTGTTTTTGAATGCATCAAACATTAATAAAATAAACAGAATCGTATGAAATAATCTGTATAAAACATGTTAAGCCTAACCTTATAAAAGTGGGGGGGGGGGATGGAACTTACACTCTTGGGGGGGGGGAAATGAAGATTTTTGACGGGGAAGTAAGAAAAGTGTCGTTTTTACTATTTTTATCGTAATTTTTCCGTATATTCTCCAATTAAAGAACCTTCCTCGTGTCTTAACAAAAATATTTTTAAAAAAAATTAGCCGAATTTTAGCGAGCTGTTCTCAGGTTTTGCGCTTGGAAACCCGTCTGGCGACTGATTTTTATTTATAAAGATAAATAAAACGAGAAATAATTACCAATTATCTTACCAAAATATCTTACCGACAGAAATAATTTGATCTGCCAGGTATTATTTTTTCAGTCATCTTTTTTAAAACCACAATTAGAACTTAATATAATGATAAAGAAATTAATATTATTTGACCTTGGTGCGACCTTGCACGACATGCAAGTTGAATTTTATCCTATCTTTAAAATCAGCAGAGCAAAGCAGCAATTTATAAACAGCATATCTTCATTATCTTGCCATAATGAAATCGTCCAAATCAAAACAATTTTCATAAGTAGGCTTGTTTAGCCACAAAAATTAGAAAAGATTTTCGGAAATTAGAATCTATCAAGTACTGAGATTGACTTTAGCGTGTAGAGAATATTCAAAATTTCAGATTCAAAGTTTTGCTGCAAAGTGATATGCATATTTATAAAAACCTCGATTAATATTAATAAAACTAGTAATTATTAAAATTAGTAATAGTTAATAATCAATTAGTCACGTTGGCCGTAATATATATGCACATTTGGTACATAAAAAATTTAATGAATAAGAATAATAAATTTATATCTGTATTTTTCATATTTCCTTTAAATAAATTTTCTTGATTAATTTACTTAAAAAAATATTAGACTTATTCTTTATAAATATGTGTATCGACGAATCTTACATTTCTTAAATGTCAGTCTTCCAAGTTAATTTAAAAAGAAAAGCATGGTTAATAAATAAAATCATTTTAATTACGTTTTCATGTGTATCAGGAAAATCTTCACATTCTATTAAAAAATTGCAGTATTTTAAATTAATTAGTTCATATAAGAAATGCGATTGCCGAATTAATTATTCCAGTGTTTTAATTATATTGCTTATGCTCAATTATAGGCATGAGTTCTATTGTAGGTGGAAAAAAAGAATTGGGAAATGAACATTTAAAATACAGAAACGTGATAGATAAATAAATTTTAAAAATTATAAATTGGCACAAAAAAGACCGTTAAATAAAACAAAAGCTTTTTTCGGAGTTCAGCGTCCAAGTAATTTAATGATGACGGACAGACAAATATGATTTCTCGAGAATATTGATAAATAAAACTATTATCAAATTTTAAATGAATCACAAAAAAAAATAGTTTTGAAATCCAATAAAAATTAAAATGTTTTAAAAAGTGACAAAAAAACTTTTAAAATTAGATTTAGACATTATTTAGAAAATTAAGATCGAATTTCAAAAGAAATAATAATCGAACGGTCTTCCCATTTTTCGACCATAGAAAAAAAAATAAGATCCAAAACTCCAAACCATCCCCCAACCCAACAGCGTCTTAGATCGGAAAGTCAGAAATTCGAAAACTGCACTCACCAACTCCGCAAAGTTCTCTCCCCCTCCCCTCTTTCCTAAGCCGCTCATAAAAAAAAAGTAAATAAAAAAATAAAAATAAAGGAAAGAAAGAAGAGGGAGGGAGAAAAGGAGAATGTAAAAAAAGAAAAGAAAAAAAGAACCCTCCGTCGATCTTTCTGACAGCCGGGTGAAGGGAGAGGGGGAGGAATAAAAGGAAGAGAGAAAGAAAAAAAA
>JAOUZG010009736.1:2304740-2317885 GCA_026289955.1 Argiope argentata
AGCTGGGGGACGTGTTTTCGCTGGCGGCGTCCATTGTATTTTTTTTTGTGGACTTCGCAGTGGTGGCATACCTTATTCGAATGACAGCATATTATGGAGGGCAATGAGAGGCCCGCAACGCATGTATCGTGCCTCTACCCCGAAATTCTTGCCTTGATTTTCAGCTATTTGGATGTGAAAGACAAAGGAAGTGCGGCTCAGGTTTGCTCTTCATGGCGCGAAGCAGCGTACCACAAGTCCGTTTGGCGAGGCGTGGAAGCTAAATTGCACTTGCGGCGATCCAATCCCTCTTTGTTCCAGAGCTTGGTACAGCGCGGTATTCGGCGGGTACAGATTCTGAGTTTGAGACGGAGCCTTCGCGATGTCGTTCAGGGCATCCCCAATTTGGAGAGTCTCAACCTCATCGGATGCTACAACCTCACAGACGTGTGGCTGACTCAAGGCATGGCACAAGAAGTTCCGACCCTGACAGTGCTCAATTTAAGTATGTGCAAACAAATCACGGACCATAGTCTGAGAAAAATATCCGAGTATGCTAAGAACCTCCAAGTGCTGGACTTGGGTGGCTGTAGTAATGTCACCAACACTGGACTTCTGCTTATCGCCTGGGGCTTGACCAAACTGAAAAGTCTGAACCTCCGCAGCTGCAGGCATGTTTCGGATGCTGGTATCGGTTTCTTGGCCGGTTCCGGTACTCACATCGCTGAGGGAACTTTAATTCTCGAACATCTGTGCTTACAAGATTGTCAAAAACTGACCGATGATGGTTTAAAGCATTTGAGCTTAGGACTTCACCATTTGAAAAGCATCAATCTCAGTTTTTGTGCGAGTGTGACGGACTCGGGCCTGAAACACCTGGCGCGAATTACATCCCTTAGGGAACTGAACTTGAGGAGCTGTGACAGTATATCCGATATAGGGCTTGCCTATCTCGCAGAGAACAATTCCAGAGTGACAATTTTGGATGTCAGTTTTTGTGACCGCGTGGGAGATCAAGGTTTATTACACATATCCCAAGGACTGTTCAATCTGCGAAGTTTAAGCTTAAACGCCTGTCCAATAACTGACGAAGGTTTGGGTAGAATAGCTAGAACGTTAACTGACCTACGCACATTGAATATTGGTCAGTGCAGCCGAATTACCGACAAAGGGCTTAGTTTAGTTTCGGAACATTTGCAAAAGCTCTTCTGTATTGACCTGTATGGTTGTACAAATATTACTACAGTGGGCCTGGAAAAAGTTATGCAATTACCTCAACTTAGTGTCCTTAATTTAGGTTTGTGGCAAAAAAGGTGACACCTACTTTGCCAGAATGTTAATAGTGTTTGTGCCATGTCATAGGATATATTTTTAAGGAAATCTCATCTAACCTGGATATATTTCGTAAGCAGCATTTGCCTTTCTATGCTATAAAATATGCAGAATTTTTATTTTTATTATTATTATTTATTTCAGTTTCGAAAATCCTAAAAAAAGTGGAATAACTGAAATTGAGAGATATCTTGACAAACAAAAATGAGTAATGAACAATCTCATTTCTTTTAATTTTATGCTCAAAGCAAGTAATAAATACTTCAAAGAAAAAATAAATTTTTATTTCTGAATGCCTTGCTTTTATGTGACTTTTCTAAATCAGTATAATTGTCATAGAATAATATCTGATAAGATAAACTTTGCCTGAACTTGTGAAGTACGATATGAATTTCATCTCTTATACTACCTCAATTAGTTAAATGCTTATGCATGCATGTGATATGTATTTTTACAGAAAAGCAGAAAATATATTTACAGAAACATTTTTCTGTTAGTTCAATCATTTTAAGTTTGGTAATATGCAGTGTTTTTAGAAATAATAGCTATAATTAGCTCATTTTATAAGCTCATATGAAATATTATATATATTATTTCTGTAATATGCTCAAATTTAATTTTAATATGTATTAGGTAGTATGTGTGATTTACTTGGCATGGAAGTTGATATTAAATGTTTGTATATTCAAAATCCAGTGTCAGATCAAAATATTTTTTGAATTTATCCTCAATAAAACTTTTGTTAATTGAGTTTTTATTACTTAAAGTATGAGCAAATTGTCATGGAAGTATGTGTTTATTTAGATCTCATGATATACCGAGTATATACTATAAGAAATTTGTCTCAGTATTAAGTTCATTGTACTGAAGAAGTCTAAATTCTATGATTAAGACCAGGAAGTACTATAAATGCTTTGTTGCACTTTCAAAAATCAATTATGGAATTCTGAATGACTGTCCTTGCCTGTAAATTGTAGGATCTTTTTAATGTTATTGTTATGTTTTTGATATTTTTTCTTTGGAAAGATATCAAGAATTTTATAATTATTATTTAATAAAAGCTTAAAACTAGGATTAGTATGTTGATTTATTTTCATTTTGTAGACAATTCCTTTATCTAGTGTAGTACTATTTTTTTAAAAAAAATTTATACTTAAATATAAATTTACATTTTATTTTATCAGTTAATTTATAAAATTATTTGTACCATGCTTAATCTATATATTAGAGAATTTAATATATTTTTTGTCTATTTTTGTAGTAAAAATAATTATAATCAATAATTACTGACTTCTTTACCTTATAATCAAACATTTAAGAACTTGTTTTAATTCTGATATTTATTTAATTGATAATTATTAAATTGTCATATTAAAGGAGACTGTATATTTATTTTTAATAAATGTTGTTGATTTGATTTTAATAAAGAAATTCATTGCATTATGGCTAATCTTTGACAAAATGTGGTTCAGGAAAAATTAAAAGTTTTAAAAGCTTAAACCTTTATTTAACTGCTATTATATTAACTGATAAACATTGTTTATAATGATGAGGTTTAAAAAGTTGAACTCGAAGTACATATTTATTTTAAAAAAGGTATTTTTAAAATTATTTTTAAAATAACAAATAAATTAGCAGGTAACTTGATTAATTGAAATAATGAAAATAAATTTTAAGTATAGTAATTATCACTATTGAAAGTGCTGATTATAAGCATTTTTAAAGTTTTAGAAAAAAAATCATTGAAGTGTAAAAAAAGGTTCTTGGTACTAGAAATCATATTTAAAAACTTTCTGCTAATATAAGAATTTATATATATATATATATGATTTCAAAATATACATTTTTATTTGTGAATTTAGCTTTATGTTTGAATTTTTATGATAAAGAATGCTAATTTCATTTTCTGCTCAAAAAAGTTTTATATACTAGTCAAGTTGTCAATATGTGTTAAACTAATATTCTTGTATCTCTTAAATAAAATGAAAATCCCAAAATTGCATTAACTGTCAAATTTACAATGATACGATTGGATTTTTTATGAATGTGATTTTTTGTTAAACACAGCTGGTCTGTGATTCTCCTCAAAACATATTAATTTTTTTAATAATTATTTACATCAAAAACCAGTAATCTCAATTTTAATTTCATGATTTTTAGAATAATAATTATTATTATGAATGATTTATTTTAATTCATTTTTAACTCGCATTCAGTAAAGTTTGAAATTATCGCTAAATATTTTCTTACTGTTTGCATTTAATTATTGTGGTACTGCTTTCTTCATGCTTATGAGACATTGATGTAAAAAAATTAATTTAAAATAACCTTAAGAAGTTTTTCAATTAATCTAGATAAACTTTTGTTATGATGTTGTGTTTGTTTTAATTTTTAACCATTCCATAAATTTTTTGTAATGGTTTGTATATTATGTAGATGTGTAATTATTGTATATAAAAGACAATGCACAGAAATTATAAGAAAGCCTATGTGGTGCTCCTTATTGTTCTGAAATCCAAAGGCCTTAAGATTGTGAAAATGAAGTACCAACAAAGTAAATTTTGTTACATAACTTTGTGGTTTATATTTCTTTCACATGCATGTTTTTTTTATTACACAGTGTTTGTAAAATTAAAAACTTAACCTTGTAATTGTTTTGATCTAATTCCTTAAAAATCTAAAAAGTAAACGGTTTGTTGAGAAAAAAAATATTCAATCTATTTTGAAATCATAATTCAATTTTATAATATTATTCACTATAAAGAACGTATTTAGAATAATCATAATTTAAAGTTTAAAACATTAGATATAATTAATAAAATTGTATTCCTTGTTATTGTTGGAATTTCCATCTAAGTTATTGGTTTTGAAGTGTTTTATAGCAGTTAATCCACTTTTGTAATTTTTATATAAGATTAATAATTGGAGAAATTTTGCAGAGGAATTTAGAATTTGTGTAGCACTGTCTTAATATAAAATTTTGTACGGCCAAAATATTTAACTGTAACATGCACTTTGGATGAATCACTTCAGAGTGCTTCTATACACATTTAAATTTTTTATACTGAATTGAAGCGTTAATTTAGTAAGAAAAAAGTATTTTCTTATTAAGTAGCATTTCCTTTATTTATTCGTAATTATTATTTTAGTTAAAATTAGCATCTAAGGAATAGATATTCTGAAGATTAATTAATTCTGAATAATAAGCAAATGATAATACTTATTTTGCTTAACATATCATTTGTCTTTTCATCATAAATTTCAGCCTATTTTTAAATTTTGTTTATTGTAATAATTTTTCAATCTGCATGATGAATCCATAATCTGTTACAAAATGAGATAATTTGGTATTTTAAAAAATTGCAAAAAAAAAAGGAATTAATTCTATTTATATATATAAAAACTTAACTATAAAACTGTTAGTAAGTTTATAAACCAATTGGAAATTGTATTCTAAATTAAAAAATGTGAAGAATTAAGAGGACATTTATGCATCTAAATTAAAAATTAAACAAATGTATCTTGAATATTTCATCCTAATTTGGAAAATGTACATTATTTAATTTCAACAGAAGTAATTTTCATAGAATTCATTTGAAAGAAATTTTTTTATTTTATAAAATATTGGTCTTAAGTAATTTTTAAAAAAATATTTTCAACTAAATAGTTGATTTTGGATGCTACATTTTCCTTTTAAAAAATTATGTAAATATTCACTGAAAATACCCATTTATAATCATAATTTATTCTAATTTTCATCTAGACTTTCATATATCATTGTTTTTTTTTTAAGTCTTATTTAAGTACTAAGATATTTCCGTAAGATGAGTTAAAACATTCAAATTAGTGAGGTAAAATATTATACTTTTAATAAAAATTATGTTCATAGAAAAAGCAATATGTATATAACTAAATGTAGGAGTTAATATATTTTTCTATTTCTGTTGGTTAAAATTTTTTATCTTTTTAAGTCATCGCAATCAATCTCTTTTCTTATATAGAACACCGTGCTTGCTTTAAAACGATATAAAAAGTTAAAATGATTTGAATAATGTATGTCTAATTAGTAAAATAAATTAGCATTAAAATATAAGAATATGGATTATATTTTATAAAGAATAAATCTAAAATTCTTGTACTTAATTTGCTTAAGCTAATGGGTATTTTTTTTATTTTTTAAAACTATAAATTAACGGAATTATTATTAAATTCAGCTGCAGATCATAACTTCAGAGTGTGTTAATGATAAAAGCGAGCACGTTCAAATGTGGAATCGAAGAGAATTTTTCCTAAAAGTAATATTTCTGTATAGAATTACTTTTTAATTCACTGGAATCGCGTATTTAATATTCATTATAATTTTAATGTGTCTTATTTCTCGTAAATATCAGAGAAATGGCAAAGATTTGAAATGCGAGTGTCGTTATCGCTATTTTATTATGTCCTTGAGAACTGGTATGTGCGTAGATGTAAATTCCATTTCTTGATGTTGAATTTCAAATATTTGTGCCCAAACCTTTTATGAATTTTTTTTATTAAAGGAAACATAAAGGAAGGGAATGTAGCCCCTCCCCCTACTACTACTATGTCTGAAAAACTTTTTGCGTGAGCGCAGAGTAAACTCTAATATACACTAAGCAGTAAGCGATGCTGAACCAAATTCCTTGTTTTGGTTTCCTTAAAATTATTCCTCAGATGTTGTTACTGCCAATTTATTAATATTTTTGTATTATACATCATTGAGAAAGGGCATATGTAATTTTTTAAATAGTAATACTATTCTTTGTTGTCAAGCTTTCTGTCTGTGGAATTGCATAATGTGGGAGATTGTTTTTACAAACGGCCACAAAAAACAGAATCAATCGAGAAGTTATTAAATTTGATTTGTTGAACCTCTTTTCAAATATTTTTATTTAATCAATTCGGATTATCTATTTACCGCTTATGAAAAATTTAATATTTCTGTATATATTTTACGGCGTAATTTCATTTAAAAATCAGTTTCTGTATATATGTCTTTTATCCAATTATAATGAAAATGTAATTACTTGAAATATTTAAAATGTAGCTTTCTACTTTCTTTTAATTTTTTTAAAAAAATCGACACCATTACGAAAGGATTAAATTCCATCATTCTTTTGAAACATCCTTAAGAACACTGAATTCGTAATTCTCACAATATTACGAAATGCAAGTCGATCCTCCGTAATAAAAATAAATAACAGCAGAGAAATATTATAGATATAACGAACAGTAGAAGAGAAAAAATTATGTTTCTTGTTAAAATATACTTGTAATAATCTTAACTGTTATATTTATTTCTATTCTTTAAACTTCTCCGTTTCATAAATTATTGCTGCCGTTTAATCTAAGACATAATTCTTACATTTAATCTTCAAATGTTATTCAATATTGCTTGTTTTTTATAATTTGATTCTAGCTATGGTGGCAATATTTATTTATTTTTATGCAAAAATAATTAGTGATATTAATATTTTTACAGTTTAGTAGTTTTGAAAAATGTTAAAGACTTGCTGGAAATTGTGATTGAAATTAAATAGATTGATATTTTTTTTTTCTAATTGAAATATATTTTTATGTGTATTAGTTGCAAATCATAAAAAGTATGAAGATACATACAATAAATTTTTTTCAATATTCTTGTTTTGAATGCGATTCACTAGGAATTTAAAAGCTTCTTTAAATACCTATGCTAAAATTACAATCTAAGAATATGTAATAACTATTTAGCATTTTATTTTTGTTGTAGAAAAAAGGTTAACATGAAGATCACAACTTTTTAAATCTTTTTTCGGGAATCGAATTCTTATTCCAAACTAAGAATGTAGCAATCAAATAAGTATCTGATTTTTAATTATATTTTAAGCATTTAATAAATTTTATTTATTTATTATATTTTTAAAAATACGGTAGGGAATCTGAATTTAATTATCGCTTTTAGATCATTAAATAAATTATACTGGAACTGCTTAATTTAAATTATAAATTTTTCTCCCTAGTGACTTTTAAACAAACTGCAAAACAATAATTAGTATTTATTTTTTTCTTTTCTGTAATTTTATTTTGAAGCAATAGTCTTTAAATGCTGTGTAGTTTCGTCTTCAAATTGATATTAGGCATTTACTTTCAAGTACTCTTACTCCAAATTTTAATGAAACAAAGATAGAAAGTAAATGTCCATTAATTTTTTAACGTAATTAATTAACACTTGTAAAATAAAACCTAAAAGTTCTTATATTCAATTCATTCTAGAAAATTTTTGTTCTTCCTTATGTAAAAGAACGATAAAAAAAATATTTTATTACTTTGTTACCATTATTTGAAAGCAAATGTTAATTTTAAAATTTAGTTTACTCTTTAAGATTTTAGTCTTTGTCTTTCAAATTCTTTATGAATGTTTTTTTTTTAATTATTTTTTTCTTCTGCTGGTTTAATGATTATTTTCACCAATCTACTGGACTTTAGCTTCACTTTTAAAATTTCTTTGTCTTAGTTAAAAAGTTGAAATCAGTTCAAAAAAGATTTGTTACGTGAAAAAAACCCTTCTATTTGTCTGTTTATTTTTGCCCATCGTCTTTGCAAGAATTTTGCAATACATGGATTCTGATATTTTTAGATAAGTTATTGTTTGGTCTTTCTGAAGTTACATTTAATTTAACAATAATTGTCTCTGACTTACTTAACGATCGCTGATAAAATTTAAAGTTATTTTGTGAACACTTGTTTCTTTGTTAAATTCTGAAAGCATCTGTAGAAAATCATCTGCAATTTTGTTGTAATGTGAACAAAGAATCATTCAAAAGATATAAATTGAACCGTAAGATCTACTTCTAAACTGTTATTCCAATGAGATTAATTAAATTTCGTTATTGTAAAGTTAATTTTCACTTAAAATATTTATTTTAAACTTAAAAAATGAACTATTTGGAAGTAAAATATAATCAAATCAAAAGTGAATTATTATTCTTAAAAAATTCTTTGCTTAATTCTGTACTATTTCTGCTAAGAGATGTATTGTAATTTTCCCAAGTATTGTAATTTCTCCAAGAATCAGATTTTGCTGACATTTCTGTTTTCTCGATGACGTAAGAGTTTATTTCTTTAATGTTTTTTTTTTTGCCTGATTTAACTTCTAATAGAATATTCTAATCATAAATATTATTTTAATTATATTATGAAGTTTAATAAATAATATTGTAATAACGTTATAAGGTTCTATAAATAATTTTCTAGTAATAAGAAAAAGTTCAATATATATCTACAGGATATTTTTATCGAATTAAGTTTGTGAGTTGTTTTTGTTAACTAAACTCAAAAAATTTTACTGCAAGTCAGATTTAAGATTTTTAATATAGTTCGAATTATTTGACTTTCTCTGCATAAATACTAAACAAACGATTTTTTTTACGCATATCATAAAGTTTATATTTCATATCTGCATTAAATTATTATGGCAAAAAAATTATTTATTGAAGTTTTTATTCAATATAAGACTGATAGATTTTCTTTCCCCTTAAATTTGATATTGTTCGTCACAGTTTTGCCAAATAATTTTATTGAAAGTTACTTCATATAAAAAAAAAGAGAGATTTTTCAGTTTTTAAAAATAATGTTTTGATAAAAATATTTTTTCCTATTGATCTAATTTTTAAAATAAATTTGGTGAAATTAATATGATTTATTCCAATCGAATAGAATCAAAACCTTGCTAAAAAAATTTACAGAAATAAATAATTAAATACATTTTTCTTATAAGAAGAATAAAAAAAATTTTAAAAGTTAATGTAAGAAAGAAATTTAATAATCTCTTTAACATTTTGGTATGCTTTGAAATCAATTCTGTATATTTAATTATGTTTAATATTGTTAATCGGATGAACGCTAAAGTAATTCTTTTTCGGAAAATTTGCCAAAAAAATCTCGCAAAGTTTTAAATTTTCATTCGAGGTGAATATCAAACCAAAGAACAAATCTGACGCATCATTTTTACAAATATTTAATAATAAATTTTTGTTACTATGCTTAAGGAAACTACAAGAAAAAAAATTATTTTTAAATTATCTTTTAAAAATGTGTGTAACAATTATTTATCTTGCAGCGGGGGGAAAAAAACATTATCTTTTTTTAAAAAAAATATTAATTACTTATCAAGCGTCAATAATTTTGTACAAAAATAAGTAAATATTAAGAATACAATTTCAATTTATTTTAGATTTTAGTAAGATCTTGTGGAAAAATGTATTGAAAAAAAATTGATTTGTCAATAAAAAAAAGTTACTAAATAAATCTTAAGGAACGTTTTTTCCTTAGTATAACGTCAGAGTGACGTAACGGTATTTGCTGTACCGTCACAAGATTGCAAAGGTGACAATGCATTCATGTGTGTGACAATTATGAGCACACCAATACACACAAAATGGGTATTTTTAAACACTGAACTGAACGGTTTATTAGCGAGTGCTACTTTCAAACTTTTGCTAGTTATTAATACTGTTCTATTTTAAGAAAGTTTTTCTGTTTAATAAATCTTGTTTCAAATACCTTGAAATCATTATCTTTCAATTGCTATCGACTGTTTTGAATCGAAATATCTTAATTTCACTGAATAAAATAATATTCTTCAGGAATTTGTGAATTTTAAATTTCAGTGTAATATTCTTATTGATGCAAATATTTTGCTTAAACACATTAGACAGGCGTATAGAATGGTTATGACAAAATATATTTAAAAAGGGTTTTATTTTTTAAGGAATAAAATTTTAAAAATAAAATATGATTAAAACCTTTATATATATATATATATATATATAATATGATTGCGATATTATTTGTAATTTTACAATTCACATAATACGAAAATTATTCAAAACATTTCGTTTTTTTAATCTGTGCTCCCTAATTTAGCATGTGGTTTCTTTCGATTATTGATAGTTGTCAATATAAATTTTTTTGAATTTTTAATTAGATTTAAATAAAATTTAGATTTAAATAAAAATTTTATGTTCTTGCTATAATTTTGGAGCATATTATCATACAAAAACCAATTATTCACTACTTAAAAATTCTAAAATTTAATATTCAACTATTTTATAAACCTTTTGCGCTTTCTTTAATTTTAACGAATTTTTAAAACTACTTTTAACTATATTTTACAGCAAAATATTGTTTCATTTATTGAATTTATTCTAATCACCGCTAGTATTATATTGCGCGCGTGTGTGTATTTTAACTTAAAAGTGTAAAACGAATTCGAATTTGTGTTTTGAATAGTAAATTCAATTTTTTTTTAAATACTAAGTAACTTCTCTAAAAAAATTCGTAATTAAATACTTGCACATTTTGAGCGCGTTATCATTTTTAATTATAATAATTATTTGTAAATTAAAAAAATATTTTAAAAATACCAGGCGACTTTATTTATTCATTTGGTTACTCGTACTAAAAATCTTAAAAAAAAAAAAAAACATGCTTTTTCAATGCAGATTCTACATAAAATTCTAACTTCATAACAGATTCCTTAATGTAAAAAGTGTTGGTTAAAACAACTAAACTAAAATTATTTCTTATGAATTTTAAAATTCCTAATTAGATATGGTGGAATATTTCTTACAAAAAAATGAGATCCATTTCATTTGCATAACATTTAAAAACTTCAACCACTATTATCAACTATGTCACCTCTTTTATTTATTATTCATTCATTTTGAAAAACATTTTATGAAAAATGACTTGAATTTTAAAACTTTCTCTTGATGTTTTATTTTCTTAACGATAAGGAATAAAAAGTTCATTTGTCTTAAATAATAAAATGATAGTAAATAATGGGATTTATTATTTAGTAAAATATTTTAAAAATTACTGTAAGGAAATAGTGTTTTAATTACAGACAACGACCTGAAAAAGTAAATTTTCGTTTTGCTTAATTCATTTACTTTTGGATTTTATAAGATAAACGTTCTAAAAGCAAATAAAAATTCTAGAAACATTTTTGGAAAAGGAATAATAAAACTCTTACTAATTTTGAATTATTTATTTTTAGCTTGGTAATTCTCTGAGTCTTACGCATTTTCTATAATTCCTAAAATCATCCTTGACATTTTGTTGGATAAACAGGTTTACTTTGAACTATTAAATTTAGCACGAAGTTTTTTCTTGCATAATATACTCTTTAAGGAATGATTTTTCAAGTTTTTAATTACTGAAAATTTCACCGAAATTTTAGCACATTTTTTCTGTAACTTTGTAAATTATTATCATATAAAAACTATTTTTCACTGCTTATTATTTTTTTAAGTTAGCTTTTCAATAAAATTAGTTTTAATTTCGTTTCACTTGTTTTTCGTTGATTTTGATATTTTTTTAAATAAAATTTTCTAAACTAACGCTAAGGCACTATGTTTTTACCACTTATACTGAAATGGGCAACAGTTGGTTTAGTTCTTAACTTGTCTTTTTAAGTACATTCTTTAACCTAGAATTTAATAACTAAAGTAATTCGCATTTTAATATTATTTAATTTTCAAATTTCTGTTATTTTTTTATTTAATTTAAATATTTCTCATTTTATATTATTTTGATATGATTTTTTTAAACTTTCTTGTAAATTTAGTTTATAAAGGTTTTGATATAATATTATAAAAAAATTCAAACTATAAAGTAAATTAAGTTATGTAATTTTTTTTTAACTCGGCCCCTATTTGCAAATTTTGTGTTGTAAAACTTTTACCGCGATAACTGTTACGACTGATACCGTTTGCCCATACGATAAAAGACGAATCATAAGCATCCCCATACTATAATGTAACCTTTTGGACTTTGAAGATACAATCTCAGTTGTGTGTGTTTTCCCTTTTTTCTTCCTTTTACTTAGAAAAAAAGTTTTTCCCCTCTTTTTTATGTAGAAAGAAAAACAGATTGCAAAATATTATTACGATATTAAAAATATACCAATTATATTTTATAAATTTATTGGGGGTTTTTTTTGTATGTCTGTTTGCAAGAGAATTTAATGGTGCTTCATTCATCCGCATAATCAACTGTACGAATGTGTTGCATAAATTATTATTTCTCTTTGTCTTATTCATTTTTATATGCATCTTAAAAGGAACCGGAAATTTCAAAAAAAAAAAAAAGCTCTTTTTAATGCGATGTATTAATTTGATTTTAAAGAAAATACTTTATTATACCAGTTTATCAGCAATTGACAAAAATTAAGAAATAACGGAATTCGAATTTCTACTTCAAAACATAGTAACATATTGATTATAGGGGTTGATACATCTATTTTCATTTTAATTTTAAAATTTATTTCTAGTTATTAGCAGTTACTGTAACATGATTGATCATAAATTTAGGATCTAAAATATTGTAGGGAAATGTGCTAAAAATATTTTTTTGAAATCGTTAAATTTAGAGAAAAGAAGTGAAGAAATATGTTATCTCTGAAGCTTTTGATTAATTCTTCCTTAAAGGTTTAAATTGAAATGCCAAAAAACATTTTCTTGCTGAACATTCATACTCAAATGATAGTTACCATCCTAATTTAGTAACTCTAATTTTAGTGCGTTTTAAATGTTTTTTTCCCAAAATGATGCCACAGATTATATTTCATTATAGAAACAATATTATGTTATATCTCTTTTTGACTATTAACGGGAGATCTTAATAAGATTCGTACGCTATTGCTATTATGCGTATTTGTTACGGTTTAATCTACAACTGTCATCGTAACTTTTCTCTATATCATCTGATTCGTTTCGAATTCCAGCATTCATGGGGGGGGGGATCAATCTCTTCAAAGTCCAATAATTTTT
>JAOUZG010009736.1:2318285-2334408 GCA_026289955.1 Argiope argentata
TTTTTTTTTTTTTTTTTTTTTTTTTTTTTTTTTTTGAAAATGTGTGTCTGTGAACAAGATAACTCAAAAAAGCTCTGAACTACACGAATGGAATTTGGTTCATAGGGTCCATACCAAATTTGTAGATTATTGTCAGATTTGAGCAAAATCTATTCAGAGGAAGTCTGACTGTCCGGCTGCTCAGATATTAGGTAACATGATAACTACAAAACGAAGAGAATTAGATGAATAAAATTCGGGAACACAGATTTAAAGTTAAATTGTAGACAGTTTTCAAATTTTGAACAAGTGCAATTAGTTTGAATGTATAATGCTTTGTATTTTCAGAAGCATGTAAAAATGCAATAACTTAAATATATGAAATTTTGTATGTGATTATTCGAAGTCACTTTCAATTTTGTGTCAATTGGTTGGAAAAAAATGTGTCTAAGGCAAGAATTCACCTTTATTAGAAAATACACGAGAAAAATGAAAGGAGATAACGTTCACTAGATATACAATTTAAACTACCCTGCCATTATTTTTAATTGCTTTTTAAAAAAAACTTAATGCTTGTTTTGACATTGCTTTTATTGATCTTAAAGTAATGATTAAATTCTAATCAAATCTAAGTTGAAACCAATCACTCAAATAAAAATAACTTTTCTTGTACTTTGACATTAACACTTTAAAAAATTGGTGCGTTAATACAGCGAATATTATAATCATATGAAAAAATTAGCTCTTAATGTTTTTCTTGATTTAATTGAGATTATCATGTGAGAACATGATGTTTTGGTTTGAAGTTTTTGAATCCTCAAAATAAGTAGACCACGAATTGGCAATTTATCGCTTTTAGGGCATCTGTTATTCGATTTTAAGATTATTACAAATAAACGAAGAAAGTTGTTACATTTGGCGATTTATCTCCAAAAAATTATTTAAAAGTAGAAATTTAATTTGTAAGACAATAGTTGGACACAGTCAAAATAGAAATAGAAAAATAGAAATTTTATTTGTAAAACAATATTTGACTATACAGAGAATATTGTTGTTTATTTAGTTTGGTATAGTTTGTGTGTATTCTATTGAATGTGGACAAGATAATTTTGCTTGATATTGTATAATTTATTTTCTTTTATTTTTGTGATATTCGTTTATCTTTAAGGCGTCATTTTGGGGATTTTTGGGTCCCCTAGGGGTCAGTATTTTTGGGCTGAAGTCAGATACCCTCACAGAAAATATTCCTTGTTTGAATCCCTGTCTGAGGCTGGCCCTTGATGAAATCTTCAGGCCGGATTCATCTCTTCTTCTTTTTTTAAAATTTTTTTGTTTATATTAAGCTAATATTTTAACGAATTTGGTTACGTTCATTTGTGTTTTAGTAGTAACAGCATTAGCGTTCCTAAAATACAATGCATCTTTTATTGATTTGTTCTAGCAACAATTTATTTTTAATTAAATTTCATAATTTCGTTAAGCTTTTTATTTGTAGATCCGGCTTGATATAAATTATCCGAACCAAAGCCATCAAAGTATTCATGGTCTGACAGTCTTCATTTTTCCATTCATGTAAAAGGAGATAACTTCAAAAGGAAGCAATTTAAATAAATGAAATTTGGTATCAACTTGGTTACTAAAACTGTAATTCTGCACCAAATTTTGATTTCAACTGATAAAAAAAATGGTTTCCTAATTCCGTATTTGGTTATCTTTACTGTATTAAAAAGCACAAAACTCTCATAAACGGAACTATGAAGATGAAATTTCAGCATTTATGGCGTTCGCGAACTTGCTCAACATTCCCAATTTTATGCTGAAGGAGAGGAAAACATCTTTATTCGAGAGTGTGTGAGAAAATTTTGTGGAGACCACATTCGCTGGATTTCTATGTAGCTGGATATTTATGTTGTATGCAAATAACCTATAAATATATACAATCCTTGAACATTTAAAAACACATGTTGAAAAATCCACGAGGAACCAACAAAAGTTACTCCCTTATATTACACAACAGGCCGTATTTATTGTTAAAACTAAATATACACTTTATTCCTGATTCTTTTTACTGATTCGATCACAAATTTTAAACACTTCTATTATTTTAGTAAACAGACTGCATAGAAAATTATATTTGTATAACTACAAAAATCGAAGTTACATTTTGCATATGTTCCCGTTCACCGATTAGGTCTCGCCTTTTTTACTATTCTACTAGAAAATTATTCTTTTTTGTATAACTATGAAAATTAAAAATACATTTTGCCCATGTTCTCGTTCATCAATTAGGTCACAAATCTTATTATTATTAATAATAATCTATCGCACAAAATACTTCATTTGTATACATACGAAAATTAAAAATACATTATATTCCTAATCCCTTTTACCGATTAAGTCACACATTTTATACATTTCTACTATTTTAGTGAACAGACTGCATAAAAAATTAAATTTGTATAACTATGAAAATCGAATATACATTTTGCCCACGTTCCCTTGCATCGATTAGGTCACTTTTTTTACAATTCTACTAAATTGGGGAACAGGACGTAGAGAAAAAAAAAATTTTTTTGTATAACTACGAATATTAAATATACCTTTTACCCATGTTCTCGTTAATCAAATAGGTCCCTAATTTTGCACAAGTCTTATTATTATTATAATCAATCTGTCGCACAAAAAAACATTTGTATACATATGAAAATTAAATATACGTTTTACTCCTACTCTCTTTCTCAATTAAGTTACAAATTTTATACATTTCTACTATTTTAGTGAGCAGACATTACAGATAATTAAATTTGTATAACTACGAAAATCAAATGTAATTTTACCTATGTTCCCTTTCACCGATTAGGTCCCACATTTTATACAATTCTACTAAATTGGTGAACAGACTGCAGAAAAAATTATTTTTTGTATAACCCTGAAAATTAAATATGCATTTGGCGCATGTCTCCAATCACCAATTAGGTCTCAAATTTTACACAAACCTATTATTATTAGTATTAATCTATCGCACAAAATACTTCATTTGTATACATACGAAAATTAAATATACATTGTATTTCTAATCCCTTTCACCGATTAAGTCACAAATTTTACACATTTCTACTATTTTAGTGGATAGATTGCATAGAAAATTATATTTGTATAACTACGAAAATTGAATATACATTTTGACCATGTTCGCTTTCGCCGTTTAGGTCCCACATTTTATACTATTCTACTAGATTGGTGAATAAACCGCATGAAAAATTATTCTTTTTTTGTATAACTACTAAAATTAAATATACATTTTGAACATTTTCCCTTTCATCGATTAAATCGCATTTAAAAAATTTTTTTTTATTATTTTTTTACAATTCTACTAAATTGGTGAATAGGTTGCATAAAAAAATATTTTTTGTATATCTACGAAATTTGTACATACATTTTGTTCTTGCCCGTTTCGACCGATTAAATCTTATATATTCATATATATGGCTAGATCCCATATATATTCATATATATAATTATAAGTTCAAATTTAATCTTATTTAAAATTTGATTAATTTCCTAATTTTTAGCTCAATTCAGCACATATTTAGCTTCATTCTAAAATATTCTCTTATTTACTGATCTCATGCCACTTTTTCTATTTAATTAATTCGACAGAAATGCTGTGAAAATGTTTAAATTGCACTTTCACGCTCTTCGAATGAAAGGATAAAAAATGACAAGCCTTTCATTTTATTTTAAAAAATCCCTATGATTCCCTTGCCTGTGTGTAGGAAATCCTCGACACTTGTAGGAAATCCCTATTAAAACTCTCACAGCATATATTCCCAGGGATAAAATTTTCGTTAGCTTTTCCTCATTTTGTATTGTGTCGTTCTTTATTGTCTCATTACTTCCGTTTGTTCAAAAAAAAAAATCATACCTCCCGATATGGAAATAAAACGAAGCTGAAAATTCAAAGTGTCTTTTCTGTCTTCGGCCACGACTGTGCTTCAAAAATTATGTTTATATGTGTATGTTTAGTATTTGAGTGGCTTATTGAGTTTTTCAGGATTCTAATTCACGTGCTTTCAAATAAAGAATCAATTTTTTTGGTATATTTGATCCACAATGTGGCGACTTCGTATTTTAATGATGATACAATTTAAAGATTCCATCTCCAAACTCGGCGATCGAAAATCTACATTCCTTCTCTTTTATTACATAACTATGGTTTTATTTATTTTTATTGCATTAAGAAATGCTACATGACTACATTCGGGAGAATTTTTTTTTCTGAAAATTTTGCAATAGTTAAGTTTTTGTTTAACCCTTTGACTACTGATCCGGCCCAATCAGTCGTGTAAATTCTATCCTGATAGGCCAGTTTCTGTTTGAAACGATGAAGGAAGGATTTAATACGACTTTACATCTTGCATCAGTCATTTGAAACAGAAAGCGGCAATCCAGATAAAATTTTTGCTATCGTTTGGGTCGGGTCAGTAGTGAAAAGGTTAAGTTAGTTTGCAGAAACTTCTATGAAATCAAAATATACAAGAGAAATGACTAACGTTTTTTTTTAATTGAAAAAAATAAAAATAAAATAACTAGATTTTTTTTATTTCAAAAAACTTATAAAAGAAATTTTTTTTAAGTTTAAAGGTTTATAAAATATTTTTTTTCAAAATTGTGCAAATAGACTTAAAAATATATATAACTTAGTTCTTAAAGTTAAAAATAAGCTGTAACTCTATCCTTTCTTTAAACATAGGAATTAGACTGATAAATAATATGAAATTTTCAATTTTTTTTTCTGATCTTGATGCAATAAAACTACTGCAGAATATATTTAAATAAAAAATAGATTGTTTATATCTTATTCCAGTGGCTGTGAAACATATTGAGAAATTTTTGTACCAAATTTGAACAAAATATAGAATATTTGAATGTGCAGTATTTTGTAAGAAAATTCTACCAAAATTTAGAATTTGAGCAAATAGCATTTAAAAATGTAAAATGCCGGTTTCCTGGCATAGGGGTAGAGCGTCTTCCCTTTGATCTGGGCGTATCGGGTTCCAGTGCTCTTCTGTGTTCTATCCGTAAGGTGTGTGAATGCCCCCCCCTTGTAAAACGGGGCTGTGCAAGCGACTGTGGTGAGTGAGTAGCAAAAGTCGTACTCTTGGGCCCTAGTTTTGCGCTACTACAAAACAAGAGACGCGGATGTTAGGCTTCAATCGCTCACTACCTCAGCGAGCTTGTCCATGGAAAGTGTCATAAGAAACAGCAACAACAAAAATGTAAAATAGCATTAAAATGTATTTTGTATAAACATAAAAATCAATGCAACTTTATAAAGAATGATACTTTGGAAAAGTTCAAACGGCTTCATGAAAAAGACTTTTCAGAAATGAAAAACATTGAATTAAAAAATATTTATTTTGAAAAGAAAATGTTTGGACTTTTAATGATATTAGATAACCTTATTATCGGCTACATAAATGCAATAACAAAATAGAGAGAAAAACGTAAAACTATCATTAGTTAAAAAAAAATTTTAAAATATCATTTTTACAGAATTTTCCGACAAACTTTCTCGAGTAGTTCAGTCATAGAAATCTAATTAGGAACTGTATTTTCTTATTTTGTATGAAGCGATAGTAAACTTGATAGTAAGAAGAAAAAAAAAAACGTAAATTTAAATAAATAAAAAAATAACAGTTTTAGTCACTAAAAATGTAGATTCTTATTGAATTTTGAATTCATCCTGCCAAAATGTTGACCGTCTGTCGGTCTGTATTTTCTCAAGCACGCTAGGATGCAATAGCTCAAAAACATAATAATAAATAATTTTCTGATTGTAAATGTAGTTCTGTATCCTATTTTAGTTTCTATCAGTGGGAAAAAGGCGTCAAAAATACACATTCGATTTTCTGGTACATATGTATGAACCACAGATCAACCGCCAAAACCAGAGATCAACCGGTCTCCAAAAATCGATATTTCTGAACTTTTTCGTAATTATTATCCGCCAATGTCATGTATATGTAAACATATATGAAAAGAAGGTATGCGATTCTCAATGTCAAATTACTGGGAGATTTACTTTTTTTGTCGTGTGTCTATGTGCGTAAAATACATAAATGTATGCCATATAACCCCTTAATCGTCGTGCCTGAATATCATATATGCATCAGATTATAACTGCTCACATTCGAAAACAAATAATTTTAAAACGCTATAAAAATACATTTAATTCATAAAATACCAGAAGTATTTTATAGATTCTTATTTATGGATTATTCTAAATCAGTAAGACATCACATTTACCATATGGATATTAAAAACAAGGTAGTTAGGAAATAAATAATCATTGGGCAGATTATTTTGATTTTATCCATTGCTACGCGTTTTAGTCAAAATAAATTATCGTTTTATTTTTCCATTGCTCATACAATTTCCTGTTTATATAATAACAATCTATAGGCGTGGCACTAGACGTATTAAAACCTAGCATAGCGTATTCGAAAACTCTGGATGATAATTCTTGTTAAAATCTGCGATTGCGAAATACTTCGAAAACAACTTTTTCAAAGAAACGTAGCTGAAGATGTTTATTTTCAAAGTTACGACCTTGAAGCGAAATGGCTTGAAATGTGTTTGTAAACCTTTCGTAATCCGCTAATAAATACACCAAAACAAGATGGATTTATATATTTTTTTTATGAAATTCAGTTATAAAATTATAGTGATAACAATCACAATTAGCACAAAACATTATCATAACCTTGCATCTTATCATAATCATGTTAATTAATAAATTAGTGACTAATACACACATAAATATAGTATTTATTTAAATATGATAATTTAGTTTAAGCGCTAAAAATGGCATTTATTTTCAGCATAAGCAGTGATAGATTTAGGATTTTTTCCGTCTTTAGGTAAAGTACACTATAAGACCTCACTGTTATTGTTCTCGTGTTCCGCTTTACAACGAAAGGATGGGTGCAGTAGCTTCTAAGGGATGGACCGCTGAGCTCTCGCGTGCAGAAGTCTGACTTCTAGCTCACACACGTCACAAATCCTTTTTTATGGGGCGGACTTCATTCATACATCCACAGATTGTAATTTAGATCTGGAACATATAATGATCTCATCTGACCCAGTATTCGACATAGAAGAATTTACGATCACGACAGATTTAACGTCCACCAGCCACCACACACACGGAGAGTCTTTGGCTGGTGATTCGAACTCGCACTCTACCAATCTGGCTATCCCGGCTAAATCCAACACTCTACCAACCAGGCTATCCCGGTTAAAACCTCGTTTAATAAGCTGATTAATTAAGTTTCACATTCCAAAGGCATTGATTTATTTTAGGTTAATCTTTTTCATTATTTTCACCTATACATTACACAGAAAATTTTTTGTAATCGTCAAGATACACATTTTTAGAAAATATCTGTCTATCTGTGACAAAGATAACTCGAAAATTGTTTGAGTCAGACGGATGAAATTTGATATACGGTTTTAACATCAAATTTGTACATTTCTATCAAATTTTGAGCAATAAGCGTTCGAAGAAAGTATGCCTATCCAGCTGTTCGGAATATAAGTTAACATGAGAACTACATAAGAAAATGAGCTAGGCAGATAAAATTTGGTACAAACCTATCAAATTTTGAGCTAAATTCAAAGTTTTGACCACGTCTGTCTTACAAAAGCATTTGAATGAGCTAATTCAACAACGAAATGTATTCAAAGAATTTGCTATCCGTTTTTGTGACAAATTATAGTTATGTGTCAATTTTTAATTTCAGTTGATTTCGAAAACCGTGTCTAAAACACAAATAGGATTTTGAATACTATTACTCCATGTAAAGGATTACTCGCCAAGGATGACAAGATTCAGTAGAAATGTTAAATTCTCCCGAAAGATTAGTATTTCTTAAATACTGTGCACCATTGTCATACAAAGCATTCTCTAGGATAACACCTTTATTAGAGGATATGCAAGAAAGTTTCTGAGAAACAACTCACTCTATCTTATTAATTTTGTGAAATGCATTTGTTTTTTATCACGTCAGAACATGACGTTTGTTTTTGGGATGAGGTTTTTGCCGTCAACCAAAATCCGTAGACAAAAAATTAAAAATTGCATTGCATTTACAAAAGCTATGATTAAAAAATACGTTAATGACCACAGCAAATAAAACCTGCAGAAATATCATTCTGAGCACGTGATTAAACGAAATGAAATAAATAGGAAGTGCGGTATTTTTTTGAACAATAAATGCGAGGCAAAGTTTTTTTTTATCGTTTGCAATACCAAAGTAACTCATTCAATGAAACCATTAAAATGAATAAAAATATAATTTAACTTGCACGAGCACGTGGTGCTTGGCCGTTCAAGGAATGATGCATTGAACATGATACATTGAAATAGGCATAGCAGATTTCATTTTAATCTCTTTTATTTAGTTAATAAGCTTGTAAAATTTAATCATGTAAAAAAAACGATTTTGTTTCGGTTTGAGGTTTTTGGAGTCACAAAATGTACGGACATAAAATTGGCGAGCTGTAACTTTTGAGACATCAATTTTTCAGTTTAGATTTATTAAATAATGATAGCAAAAACTTACAACTTGGTGCAAATGACCTCCTTATACCCGATTCTCCTGTTTATTCAATAAAGCGTATGGGTTGTAAGAAGTTATTGCTCGAAGAAGTAGAAAGAAGAAAACGAGAAATAACACGAACACAAAACACGAATGTGTGTGTGTGTACGTGTGTAAACATTTTAATTTTCAAGTTTTCTAGCTGACAAAAAAAATTTGAAGCTCAAAAGATTAAATGGGACAAAAAAATGTACTTAAAAAATGTTTGGACAATACAATAGTCATGTGATCTTTCCAAATCAGTTTAAAACAAATTTCCGCAAATTAATTAAAGATCGTTTTTAAAACATCGACGCATACATGCTCTAATGATCACGTGCTTGTTTATAACCAATTTAAACTGGTTAATTAATTAAGGCAAACAGTGACTTAAAAATAATAATGTTTTCACATGATAGTTTAAAAGTTAGCAAATTTCCTTTTTATATTTTTACTCAAAATTTTTACTTGAAATTGCTCAATGCTTTAACTAGTTAATTTTAATAAGAATTTGAATTTATTTTTTTAAATTTCTTTTATATATTCCTAATTTTATTTAAAAAAAATTACTTATCTTCTAATGAATAATAAAATTATTATTATTTTAAAAAAATTATTTTTTAAAAAAGTGAAAAGAGAATTATGATAGAACTTCTAAAAGAAGAATCATTAATTGAATGCAATTTCAATATTATATTGAAAATTATTCTTAACAATAAAATTCATCCCTCTTGTTCTGTTTTCTAAGAAAACGATCAAAAACTTGACTCTTGATGCTCAGATTACTAATAGAAAATGTTTTATTAATTCAAATCGAAGTAACTATATGTAACCTAATCCGATTCAGAAAATATTAAATTCAGAATTTGAAATGATGAAAAAAATGAAAAATGTATTTCAAATGAAAATTCGTAAAATGAAAGAAAAAAAGGATTTATTTTCTATTACATGAAATATTTAAAAGTGACGGTAACATGTAAAAAATTCAATTAATTGGGCTAATCGCGCTTTATTTAAAGTCGAGCCTTTTTTAAATTACGATATTTTTTGAATACATTGTATTACTTCATTATTTTGATCTTAAATTATAAATCACGACTCCAAAATGGTAGAGAAAAAAAATCACTTGGATTTCAAGATATTTTATTGAAATTTGACTACGATTTAAAAAATTTCGATGTCCTATACTTTCAAATTAAATTTGTTTATAATTAATTAACTTTGAATTTGTATTGATTTTGAAATTTTAGAGATGTTAAAAATATGTTTACAGTGAATTTTTTTTCCAAGCTTCTGTTTCTAACGTTTTAACACATTGTTCACCGTATGAATCGCATGCGATTCACGCCTATTCTCTAAATATATACTCTTTTCTCTACTACGAACAATATATAGAAAAGAAGAAAGTATTTTAGAGGTGAGAATCCCAGTTTATAACTCTTTGCTTTAACACTCTGTTTACCATACGAATCACCTGTGGTTCACAGCTATTCTCTAAATATATATTATCTTCTCTACTACAAACAATATATAAAAAAGAAAAAAATATCTTAACGATCAGAATCACAGTTTATACCTCCTTGTCTTAACACACTATTCACCATATGAATCACATGTGATTCACAACTATTCTCTAAATAATATTCTCTTCTCTACTACAAACAATATATAGAAAAGAAGAAAGTATCTTAGTAGTCCGAATCACAGTTTATACCCCCTTTTTTTAACACGTTGTTTAAAATACGAATCACCTGTAATTCACAGCTATTCTCTAACTATCTATTATCTGCACTAGTACAATCGTAATATGGTAAAGAATAATCTTAGAGGTCCGACTCACAATTCATATCTCCTCGTTTTAACGCGTTGTTAATCTTATGAATCGTCTGGGATTCACACCTACTATGCCTAAATATATATTCTTTTCTCTATTACAATTATGATTTAGCAAAGACGTAGACATTAGATAGCTGTCAAAATCACAGGCTTGAATCATGATAGCAAACATCATGTCAAGTGTAAGACTAATAAATAAAATGAAATTTGAAAAATTTTACAACTTTATAAAAGCTCCATTAAAAAATCTCAGAGCCCCCCAAATAATCATCAGGTCTTTGACGTTTACACTGCCTAAATTATTATAGAAGGTATAAAAGCTAAACAAAGTCGGAATAATAAAAGTAGTCCAAATGGAATATTGATAAAGGAGTCGGTCGTTCTTAAGGAAACAGCCCGCAAGCCAAACAGGAAATTACCGACGCTATAAAAGCATATGCGAGAAGATTAGCTATTTAGATGAGGCTTATCAGGTATCTCTATCAATTAATCATCCCTCAGAATGTGAGTGTTATCTCCGTTATCTTTCTAATTAATTTAATAGCATTTCAATGTGTGTTCGATTTGGTAACAGAAGGAAATTTTCCGAAATTAATTTAATTGCTTACACCAGGTCCCTTGACTGGAATCCTGCTGTTGCTGTTGCTCTGTGTTGTGTTTTAAGACTAATCCGAAACTTTGGCTCGATTCTTTGGGTATTATCGAACTTTTCGTATAAACCTGCTGCTTTTAAGAAGGGGTTCTGTCTGCTTGCTGCTTGTGGCCCTTCTCTCTCCCTTCCCGGCATGCAGCATTTTCTAGAGGGCAGAGAGAAAGTATTGGGAAAATTAATTAAAAGAGTTAATTAGTACGGTATCAAATATTTAATTATCCCCGTGATCCTTTGTTCTTTGTTAATGAAACATTGATTCGCGATAAATTCAAAGAAACATTTTCAGTAGAAGAAAACCAAAAAGGTGGAGGGAGGGGGAAGGGGTTAGTCTCGGCAAAAGAAAAAGCTTAGAAAATCAGTAATTGAAAATTTGAAAGGGTGGGTATAGAAAAAAAAAATTATAATAAGACAAAAGAAAAAAAGAAATGAAAAGAAAAAGGAGAGGTAGAGAGGATTATTGGGTAGGAAAAAAACGTAATTAAAAATGTTCATTAGCACTAAAGGAAAAGAAATCTATTTCACTGGAAACGTTCGTTGCCAAGATGCGATGTTCTAATCAGGTATAGTGCACTATCAGAAGATGGGGGAATAGAAGGGGGGGGCTTTCAGACACAAAAAAGAGGAAAGAGACGTAAATAAAAAGAGAGGGTAAGGACAGAAAAAAAATATATAAGCTTTATGTCTGTCTTTTTATGTTTTGACCTCAACAAAATTATCTTATTTTTAATAAAATCCCATTCGTTCGTTTCCGAAATGCATTATGGTCCAAAAGCACTTTTTAAAAAAATTAATCATCCGATTGATTGTAAAGGCTATTTTCTGTCTGCAAAGTTTTTATTTATTTTTTATGTGTATAATGCAGGAAAAGATGAGAAAACAAAAACATTATTATTATTTTTTTCCCGGTTCTCTTTGTTTCTAAAGATCTTTTTTTTTTCTTTCATCTTGTTAATTATAATTTGGAGAGTGGGCTTATTTCGCATGCAAGGAATAGTTACGTTAGAAAGGTTTTCTTATAATTCAAATTGATTTCTGCCATCGCAACGCTTTAATTACAAGATTTTAATTTTCATGGTTATGGCAACATCTGAAGAATTAATTACAAAGCACGGCTCGAATTAATTATTAAATATTTAGAGGGCTCCTACTTTTCACATCGAAATAGTAATGCATTGAATATTGAAGTAATACATTCCATCAGACTTCTTTTTTTAATAAATAAAAGATAATATGAATAAAGACACCAAAATTGGAAAATATGCCAGAAAATTCCAATTTCCTTAGCTCTAAGGAGAAAACTTACGAATGATTTAAAATCATGTTTTTATTTTTAAATGGTTTATTTTTTAACTATTTTTACAACATATCGTGCCGGCTTTCTGGCACAGAGGTAACGCGTCTTCCTCATGTTCTGGGTGTCCCGGGTTCGAGTCCCGGTTCAGGCATGGTTGTTCTTCTGTGTGCTATGTGTGACTGTGCCCCCCTGTAAAAAGGGGCTGTGCAAGCAAATGTGATGAGTGGGTAGCTAAGTCGTACTCTTGGCCCTAGTTGGCGCTACTTCAAAAACAAGAGACGCTCCTTTCTGCTTAAATCTGCTGCTGTATCAGCGGTGGGCTTGTTCATTGGCAAGTGCCATAAGTAACAACAACAACATATCGTGATGTCCAAATTACAAACGATAATGATGGAAACAAGTATTTATTATATTCATTTTATAAGGAGAGAAAAAGAAAAAAATTCAAATGAAATCTGCTATGCATATTTCAATGTATCATGACAGAACATAATTTCTTGAGAGGCCAAGCACCACGTGCTCTTGCAAGTTAAATTATATTTTAATTATATCATTGAATGAGTCACTTTAGTATCGCAAACGATCCAAAACACTTTGTCTTGCATTGATTGTTTAAAAGAATATCACATTTCCTATTTATTTCACTTCATATAATCGCGCGCTCAAAATGACATTTTTCTGGGTTTTATTTGCTGTAGTCATTAGCTTATATTTTTAATCAGAGCTTTTGGAAATGGGATATCAACGCGTTATTAAAAGCTGTTTTTTGAGATGCTCGTGCGAATAAAATATCAATTTTTCGCCTACGCACTTTTGTTGACGTCACAGACCTCATTCTCAAATCAATATCATGTTCTGGCATGATAAAAAACATATATCATGTCTTATCTTTGATTTCTTTATGGGCTTTCCTTTTACCCATAACATCTCTTAACATATGCATTCGTGGTATTTAGGTCCTCAATATTAAGAGAAGAATTCATTAACTTACCTTAAAAAAAGCTTTGGACAATTCACATGGATACACAGGCTTATAACATATCAATTACGCTATGAAAATCGTTTTTTATTTACTTGCATATAAAGGAAAACAAATAAAAATAAATTTTTGTAATCATTCAAATAATTTGAACTTGAAATTTTGAAGAATCTCCCCATTTCCACCTTCGCTTGATTCTTAAAACACATTTTTAGGTTTATGTGTTTGAACACGATTGTTCAAAAACACTGAGCTGGATGGATGCAATGCCGTATCAAATATAGCTTAATAACAAATTTTTAATGAAAGCCATACAGAAAAAAAATCTATCTGGAAAGCTGTCAAAATACAACTTAAAATGATAATTATAAAACGATGGGAGCCATGTGACTAACATTCTATACATATAAAATTGTTACATTTAGCACGAACTCCATTAAATACTTACTGTCTGTCGGTCTGTACTTTTGCGTGCGTGTAAATGCGATAGTTCTAAAATGTAACAGCATAGTCAGATAAACATTGTACAAAATTTTAGCATATATGGTGTTTATCAAATTTTGAATTAAATCCTTTAAAGGATTGGACCTCGTGATTGTTTCAAACCGGTTTAAACTGTTTAATGACTTAAAATAATTTAGATAATTCATAAGAATTCAGAGGATGAATAATTTTGTAATCAAGCTGCAATAATTTATAACTTTAGTTGGCGATAAATAGGCAAATGTGAAAACCTTTTGTGTTAATTGGTACTAACCCTAAGAGCGAAAAATTGGTTCTTCAAAAGCGATAAATCGTCAAGCTGTGGTTCTTACATGATAACAAAAACCTCAAACCAAAACAACCTCGTGTTCTCACATGATAACAAAAACTTCAAACCAAAACAACATCATGTTCTCACATGATAAAAACATTTGTAATAATATGATGAGCCTACTCTCAAACTTTTCATGTGATTTAGAATTCAGCTGCATACCATTTAATACAATTACAGCATAGTAAATGCAGTTACTTAAAAAAGCGAATTTCGAATGTCGTATTAATCTTAGCAGTCAATCACAACAATTTAACTAGTATTGATAATGTGAAATTAGGATGTAATATAAAAACGATAATCATGAAATGATTTTTTTCTCATGTCAGAACATGATGTCATTTTGGGGAATGAGGTTTGTTGTGTCAACAAAAATCTGTCGGCGAAAAATTGAAATTTTATTATCTGCACGAGCATCTCAAACAATTAGCTTTTAATAACGCGTTGTCAACGCATTTGCAAAAGCTCTGATTTTTTAAAAAATAGGTCAATGACTGCAGCAAATAAAACCTAGAAAAGTGTCATTTTGAGCACGTGATTATACGAAAGGAAATAAATAGAAAATGTGATATTTTTTTTAAACAATCAATGCGAGTCAAAAATTTTTGGATCGTTTGCAAACAATTAAAATGAATAAAAATATAATTCAACATGTACGAGCACGTGGTGCTTGGCCGTTCAAAAAATGAGGTTCTGACATGATACATTGAAATAGGCATAGCAGATTTCATTTTAATCTTTATTAATTGTATGGATAGCTTTTGTGCCATTCCAATTCTACATAGAAGTCAGGTTGATACGGTAGGACATCAAATTTTAGTACAGTAATCACTTATTCGTCTTCTTACATTTTTTGTCCTATTGCGGTCATAAGTTTCTATTTCCTTAAGGCTTTATACTTCTAGTTTTTTCGTCTTTTCAAAAATTCCTTTCGCTGCATTCATGAATTGGTGTTGGAGGGATATCTTTTTAAGTTTAGTGACTTCAAACAAACAATGGCATGTAAATGATTTCTTGAACTATTTTATTTCAGAGATTTTCTATCTCTTTAATACGTGAATTGGTTGCAGTGACCAAATAGAAAAACGAAATACGTAACTGATTTTGGATGAGAGTAATGTTTTGTCGTCCAAAATTTCTTCATAACTGATGATGAGAACAAATTAGTTTGGAATCTTTAAAGATTCTCCTGATTTGTTTCTGTAGTAAAATACATTTTTTTAGCATTATATCAGAATATAAATGAATCTTTTAAAATTTCATTCCTATTTATTCCACCTTACGCAACATGATATTCATGTTTCATAAAACATCCTTATGTTTTCGACATCATCATCTGATTTTGGAAACAATATAAGGCTAATCGTAAGATCTCTATAAGTTCACTTGATCCCAATCATTTTTTTCTTGCAGAAATATAAAGCTGATAAATCTGCATATCTTATATTATCAGAGAACACTTGATTACTTCGGCGTTTGTATGGTATGCTCCAAAACACTTCCTTCTTTTTGATTGATTAGTCTAATGAAAGGGGATTGTCAACAAGTACAAAGACGAAGTTCCTTTCTAAGATCTGATATGCAAACAACAATTGTCTCATCCATTTCGCAACTTTCTTCTAATCTAAAGTTGAAAATCAGTATTTTTTTCGATTAGAAGATTTAAATTATTTCATCGTTTGTAAATAGAGGATATGTTTTAAAGAATTATCTCTGTTTGGTCTCAATAATTGAAAATAAAGCAATAATTAAATTAAATTGGGTATTTGGAAATTTGTGACCCTTATATCAAAGTCGTAGGGTTTGGGTAAGTTTTTTTTCTGGCATCCTTTAAAGGATATTTACTTTTCAAACAACTGAACAAAATTTGGTATTCGGTCATTTGTACTCCTTACTCCGAAATCGATGATTTTTACTAATTTTTTTT
>JAOUZG010009736.1:2351808-2362955 GCA_026289955.1 Argiope argentata
TTTAACGGTGACACATTTCATCGTTTTAACAGTGATACATTTCATCGGTTTAACGGTGACACATTTCATCGGTTTAACAGTGATACATTTCATCGGCTTAACGGTGACACATTTCATCGTTTTAACGGTGATACATTTCATGTATAGATAAAGATTGGAAATGCGATTTCGAAATGGGCAATGTTGTTCAAAATCAGTCACATAATTTCCATGGAATCAAATAAAAAATTATCAGTATAATTCTTATTTTCATTGACGTTTTTTTTTACATATGTGAACTCGGCAATTGCCTGGTACATTAAGGTTAAAAGAATGTACCGAGAGGGTGGACTAAGACACATTGTTTTCATTGTCAAATAGATAAGTTCGTAAGGAATACAATTTCTATAAATAATAAAATAATAGTATAATATTAACGCGTTATTAAATATAATTTGACAGGTTCTTATTCGTTCCATTGTGTTCACTTGGTAATTAATTTTTATAAAATCGAATATCTTTTTTCAATAAAAGTGAGGGCAACCCGGACCTTCTGAAGTCATAATAGATAAATAAAATAAAAAAAATGTAAATTCATAAATTTAATTAAGTATAAAACATTAACTTAAAATATCAGAAATTTTTCATTCATCATTAACATAAATCTCTAAATACATCATTAACATGAAATATGAAACTAAATGAACAAATTAATTGACAATTAAAATGAATATAAATAAAAGAATAAAATGAAATCTGCTATGCATATTTCAATGTATGATGTCAGAACATCACTTTTTGAATGGCCAAGCACCACGTGCTCGTGTATGTTAAATTATATTGTTTATTCATTTGAATTGTTTCATTGAATGAGTCACTTTATTTAGCAGTGCAAACGATCCAAAAAACTTTGTCACGCATTCATTTTTAAAAAAGAATATCACATTTCCTATTTATTTCATTTCATATAATCACGTTCTCAAAATGACATTTTTTCTAGGTTTTATTTGCTGTAGTCATTAACTTATTTTTTTAAAATCAGAGATTTTGCAAATGCGATGACAACGCGTTATTAAAAGCTGATTTTTTTGAGATACTCTCGCAGATAATAAAATGTTTATTTTTCACCTACGGATTTTATTATTTTTCGTGTACTAATTTTTGTTGGCGCCAAAAACCTCATCCCAAAAGTAACATCCTGTTCTGACATGATTTAAAAAAATACGTATTCATAAATTTAGTTAAGTAAAAAATATAAACTTAAAATTGATGATTAACGTGGCATACATCATTAACACGAAATCCTAAATACATCATTAACATGAAATATGAAACTAAATTGGTCAGCTTATTAGAAGGTGGACCTAATAATGATCATTGCCTACGGCAATAAAATACCAAATTCTACAGCTGCTGAGTGATGTTTATTTTTACCATTTAAATGTTTACCATTTAAATCATTAAACTACATTTTACCAGAAAAAAATGATGGAAACAATAAGCATTTCTATTTATTACATTGAAAAAATATTTAAATATTGCGTTCTATTCCTTTTGTAATTGCTAGAGAGCGAGTTACCTAAAACATGTAATTTGAGGTTGGCTTTGCCAGTATTGTTCAAAATATTCAATGAAAGTTATTGTCTCGTCGCAGTAAGTATTTATTTTTAACTTGATAGTTATTTGGCGAAAAAAGTTTTAATTAACACCAAATGAGTTTAAAACAATATTATACGTTAGTTCTACCCTCAGATATACCATTGGGAGCAGCATCAATGTATCGATTTCCGATTTGTTTACCTCTTTCGAATAGCAATCGTTTGCTCAAATAAACAATACACTTGTTAACCTTGCTTTGTTTGTTTTTATCGTAGTGCGGCATCAAGTGATATCAATAAGTACTACTGATTTTAATAAAGTTTTTATTTAATTTATTTAAAATTTTTAATTTCGGATTTTAATTCTCCCTTCTTGCCCAAAAAGATAATATTATAGTGAGATTTCTTCTGAATTTTAACAAATAGTAAAATATTATTTTGAATTGAGCATTTTTGTTTATTAAATTTTTTAGGGCCATTTGTTTCCATTTAATTTGTTCTTTTCGAGGGAGGGATTGGATCCCTCAGGAAACCCTACTACCCTCAGGGCATACCTTTTTCGGGATCAACATCTTGGTTGGCGAAAAACTTCCCCTAGTTTGATACAAAATAAATAAATAGAAATGGATTTTTTTAATGTTTTATATAGAAAATAGGATTTGTTATTATGTCAGAATATGATGTTATTTTGGGAATGAGCGTCAACAAAAATCCGTAGGCGAAAAATAGAAATTTTATTATCTGCACGAGCATCTCAAAAGATCAGCTTTTAATACCATCCCATTTACAAAAGCTCTGTTTAAAAATAAATTAATTAATGACTGCATCAAATAAAACCTAGAAAAATGTCATTTTGAACAAGGGATTATATGAAACGAAATAAATACGAAATGGGATACTTTTTTAAAACAATAAATACGTGACAAAGTCTTTTGAACCTTTTGCGATACTAAAGCGACTCATTCAATGAAACAATTAAAATGAATAAAAATATAATTCAACTTGCACGAGCACGTGGTGCTTAGCCGTCCAAATAAATTATCTTCTGACATGATACATCGAAATATGCATAGCAGATTTCATTTTAATCTTTTTTGTTTAAATTTTTAGTTCAATTTTACTTGTTTGTAACGACGGCATTATATAATAAATATTTCATACTTCACTCAATGCGTTTCAGTTTCGAATTTTTGTACATTGAGATATTTCCAAACACTACAAATTATTTTAGTACATTCAGACCTTTATTAAGATTAATTTAATTATATTTTGATTCTATAAAATTTCGGCATCTGTAAATGAATTTGGATACAGTTGACTTTAAGGTTTTACAATATTTGTAATAATGAATTTTAATTTTAAAAGACAAAACAAATATAATAAAATAATATTTATACTTTTTTTAAAAGCAGACAAAAAAGTATCTAAATATTTTTTATATAGAATTGTTTTTCATCTCATTTTTTTAGTGTTTTACTATTTTTCTAAGTAGTTTGATTAGACAGACTTATTCTTCCATTTGAAAAATTCTTTAAGTATTGTAAAGAATTATAATTTATGAATTTGAGTTAACAAATGTTTTGTTAAAAAAATTACGGTTTAAAATTTCATCTATACATAATTATATAAATAACAATAATATGTAATATATATAAATATATAATGAAATAAAAAATTAAAAGAAATAGTTGTTTAACTATACATTTAAATATATAAATATATAATTATATTTAATATAATATTTTTGTTATGCTAATGTTTTCTAAAAAAATATGCTGTCCAATTTTTTTCAATTGACAGAAAACATATTTAGAATAGGTTAAAAAAATTGTTAGAATTTTTCAAAAACATTTTCTTTTTATTGGTTTATGGTTATTAGTAGGACTATTTATTTAACTGCACGAAATTTTTTCTTCTTTCTTTCAAAGGCATTCGAAAAACGGTCCGTATAATTAGATAGATGGTTCGGTACAATTAAACAGTAGAAGTAATTGATTCATATAGCAATCAATCATCGTATAAAAATTAGTTAAAAATTTTTAAAAAATATATGCTTGAAATGCTGAAATCAGCACCTTTAAAGATGACACAATTACACATTTCTTTATTTTATATTCGTCCTTTTTTTTCAAATCTTACTATTAGTTCACATTCTTCCTATATATATATATAGGAATATACCTTTTATTCATCGACTCCAAGTTCAGATACATTTTTTAATACTTAATAGCATATGACACTCGATGTTAATACAATTTTTTTTCGAATATTAATTCATTATTTAAATTAAATTAATTTTTAATTATTTAAAAAGAGTTTTAGCTGTTTGTAATGGAAATCGAAATAAGCTGGCAGTAGCTCAATCGGTAAAATGCAAGAGTTGCAGCATTTATTACGAGAAAGTTAAGAATGCGAGTTCGATGTTTTCGAAACTCAATAATGTTTTGGTCAATTATTTATATTAATTGTAATTATTTAATAAAAAGTAAGTAAAATAAAAAAATTGTTGACCTAAGTAGGAATTGACTTTAACTTTTTTTATATTATTTGCTTTTTAATCTGCTTATGTAGAATTTTAATTAAAATCAATAAAAAGCAGTTGGTTTGGGAAGTTTGCATGGCCAGAGGGACCAGGAATTTGCATTATTTATATCTGATTATGTTGTAAAAATGCTTGCATTTTTTTAATGACCTGAAAATAAAATCCAAACTTTGTATATTCTAAAGCAGACTTTATTTTTAATATATGTAGGATAGAAATATAGATAGAGCAGTTCCAGTAATACACAAGAAATAAAAATGAAATTGGAAAAAAATGGTATTTTTAACCGAAAATGAGTAATTAATTTTATTTTTACCTTAAAATTCTCCCAAATATCATTTGATATATTTATATTAGTTCTCTAATTACACGGCCATAATATGCTTTTTATGGCATTTGTGTTAAAAAAGTGCCAAAACTAAATTTTTTTCTAGCACATTTTGACGCTGGAAGTTATTTTGAAGCGTGCATATTGCACTGTGATTGATTAACAGGAAAATGAAATCTCAGAATCAATTCAATTTAGATTTCATGAAATTTTGTATGCATACATCCAAAAATCTTTCATGGTGTGATAGAACACGAGTTTAAAAATGGATTTATTTAGGCGTATTAAATTCAAAACATAGGCAAATTTTGACAAAAAAAAATCATTAAAGCTACTTCAAACACTCATAAAATTTTTATTTATTAAAATAATTTTTATCTTGTGATTTGTTACATTTTTATGCAGTTTTTCTTTTAATAGATGAAATAAAAATTAAACGTTTATAATTATTTTTTTAACTTACTCTGTTTTTTTTCTAAAATTAAATATTTTGCTACATTTTTTAAAAAAAGAGGCTGTAAATTACTTTCATAAACTAATCGCAATAAATGTATTTTTTTTCTTGTAATTGAGAACTTTCAAGTATGTTTTAGTGATCTGGTACAATAAAAAAATGTTTATATTTCCTTTTTAAAAAAATTCGTCACTGAACTTAATTAGGTCCTTACAGAAATTTAATAGAAACTTCTACTTTTACATAGCGAAGTAAGATTAAGTAGCTACCGAGATAACATTCGGTTGAGGCCGGATTTCAAACACGGACCTTTTTAGAAACCTAGTTTCTCGCATTTATACTCGGTTGGATTTCAAATGCAGGCTTGTATAGAAACTTAGTTTCTTTTATTTTTATTTGGTCGAAATCTTTTTTCGAATACAAATTTGTGTAGAAACCTAATTTCTCTCATTTTTATTTGGTTGAAATCGGATTTCAAATGCAGACTTGTATAGAAACCGAGTTTCTCTTATTTTTATTCGGTTGAGGTTGAATTTCCAATACAGACTAGTGTCGAAACCTAGTTTCGTGAAAAAAAAAATAGATCGATCTAATCTGAATTGTTCAAAGGATTGATGAAGTAATAAAGTAAGGAACCATACATCACTCACCTCGAAGTTTTATCACTTAGAAAGAAAAAATAATAATATCTTAAACGACGCATCACAAAATAATATAAACAATAACGCTAACAACATTCCCATAAATTAACTGCTATAAAGAGCATTTTCTGCTCGAACTAAGTAAAAAGAAGCAGCATGACAAGATTGAAAAATAAGAAATATAAAAGATATTTATTTGTCACAATAGGTGTCAAAATCATGTCAGAACATGACGTTGTTTGGGGGATGAGGATTTCGGCGTCAACAAAAATCCGTAGGCGAAAAAAAATAAATTATTATCTGCATAAGCATCACACACAAAAAAAAATCAACTTTTTATAACGCGTTGCCATTGCATTTACAAAAGCTCTGATTTTTTAAAAAGTTAATGACTACCGCAAATAAAACCTAGAGAAATGCCATTTTGAGTACGTGATTATATGAAATGAAATAAACAAGAAATGAGATATTTTTTGAAACAATCAATGCGAGACAAAGTTTGTTGGATCTTTTGCTATACTAAAGTGACTCATTCAATGAAACCATTAAAATGAATAAAGATATAATTTAACTTGCCCGAGCACGTAGTGCTTGGCCGTTCAAGAGATTATGTTCTGACATGATGAATTGAAATATGCACAGCAGATTTCATTTTAATCTTTATTTAATTTCCTAACTGTTTATATCGAATTTTAATCAAAATCAGTAAAAAGGAGCTGTTTAAGGAAATTTGCAGGGAAAAATGCCCTTAAAAATTGCAATACAGAAAACAGAGTAAATGAGGACAAAGAGACTACAGAGATAACCAATCGATATTCGGTTGAGACTGGGCTTCAAAGGCGGACCTGTTTAGAAACCTAGTTTCTTATATTTATACTCGTATTTCAAATATACACCAGTATAGAAAACCTAGTTTCTCTTATTTTTATTCGGTTGAAATCGGATTTCAATAAGAGCGTGTATAGAAACCTAGTTTCTCTTATTTATATTCGGTTGAGGTTGGATTTCCAATGCAGACTCGTGTGAAAACCTGGTTTCTGTCACGTTTCGCGAACAAAACAAAGCACACGCAATCGATCCAAGTCTGGACCATTCAAAGGATTGATGAAGTAATGAAGTAAAAAACCATACATCACTCACCTCAAAGAAGTTCCATCGTTTACAAAGAAACAAAAAGTTAATATCTGAAACGATACATCACAAAATAATAGCAACAACTACATTCCCATAAGTTAATTGCTACAAAGAGCACCTTCTGCTCGAACTAAGTAAAAAGAAACGGCATGACAAGATTGACAGATAAGAAAGATAAAAGATCTGAACCGTAGGATTGATTCCCCCCCCCCCTACTTTGTATTACCCATGGTGCACCTGTCCGAATGTCTGAATTAATCGTTCTAATTGCAATCGCCGGGTGTTTCGGAGGGCCCGGGCTAGAGAGGTGAGTGCAAAAACAAAACGAAGTGTAGCGCCGTAATTAAGAACGGTATGTGTTTGGGTCGTTCATCCCTACCCCAATCATCACGACCAGACATCTGACCCAGCCTGGAGGAATTGAACTGCGGCCATCGAGTACGGGAAGGAGACAGAATTTGGCGATCGTTTTTCCCCGTTTCCCATCTCGTATGAGAATTGTAATGGATGTGATTGCTATGAAAGCTCGAGATTTTGATTAGGCTACTTCTCTTCTCTTATACGAAGCGTATAAAGAGATGCGATCGCCATAATATGATTTTTGGTCTTCCTGCGTCTAAAAATTGTATGGCAGATGTGAGCGCCACTTTTTTTCCCGATCTTCCAGTTTTTGAAAACTGCATTTTGGAATTCTGTCTTTATGCATATAATTGTCAAAAAAAATGTCTTCTTATGCCTCAAAATTGGGTTTGCGAATTGTATAACAAATGTGATCGCCAAAAAAAATGCGTTTTTTTGTCTTTTTATGTCTGAAAATTGAATTTTGATGTGTCTGTATGGCAAATTTTATCACCATAATTCTTTTTTTTTCTCTTGTGTTCTTATGTTTGAACATTTTCGAATTTTGGAAATGAATTAATATGGCAGACGTGATCACCAAACAATTGTTTTTTGGTTTTTCTGAATTTGAAAATTGAATTTTGGAATTATATCTGCAAATAGATATTATTTCAAACAGTTCCTTTTTAATCTTCCTGTGTAAGAAAATTGCGTTTTGGAGTAGTATCTGGATTGTGGACAGGTTCTAATGTTTGCAATGTAAAGCATGTATGATTGTCATGAAATTTCAAAATTTTATTAGGTTTGACGAACACATCTCTTCCCTTATGCGAAGTATATAAAGAGGTGACATTTAAAAATCACGAGATTGTGACGAATTTTGACTTCTTTCTTCTTATAATGTCCAAAAATTGCATTTTAAAGGCATGTCTCTATAGTAGATGTGATCTCCAAAAAATCCTTTTTGGTCTTTTTTTGTGTCCGAAAATTGCATTTTAGAACTCTGCCTAGAATGCAGGTTGTTCCGAGAGTATGCATTGAAAAGAGAATGTTTGTCATGAAAACATGAAGTTTTGATAAATTTGATGATAATTTTTCTTCTTTTAAGTATGCAAAAAGATATGATCGCCAAATATCTTCAGATTTTAAGAATTTTGACTTTTTTGGTCTTCCTATGTCTCAAAAATGTATTTTGAAATTATGTTTGTATGGATTATGTGATAGCCGAAAAAATATTTTTTGATCTTCCTGTGTCTGATAATCGTATTTCGAATTATGTCTGTGTGGCAGATGAGATCGCCAAAAAAGTCCTTTTTTGCTCTTCCTGTGTCTGAAAGTGTCAGTTTAAAATTGTATCTGGTATGCAATTCTGAATTGTTCTGAATGAGTATGACGTAAAAGGAATGATTGTCATGAAAAAATCATATCACTCGAGAATTTGCTAAGCTTCATAACCACTTCCCTTTTCTCATGTGAAATAAATAAAGCCGCATGATCTTCAAAAAATATCCAAATTTCTTTGAATTTCGACTTATTTGAACTTCTGTCTGGAAATTGCATTTCGGAATTTTGTCTGCATGGCAGATGCATTCGCCGAAAAATCTTTTTTTAATCTTCCTCTGCCTGATAATTTCATTTTGGAATATTGTCTGTATGGCAGGCCGAGCCTAGTTTATATAATGAAAAGAAACGTGATTGGTGTGAAAGCGCCAATTTTGGATAAATTTGATGAACATTTCTTTACTCATGTGTGAAAAGAAATGATGTAAAAAATTTTATAAATTAAAATTTATTAATATTTTCTGACATATTAAGTGTAAAAATACACTAAAAGGATTATGACACCTTATAAAAAGAATGCCTGTAACATTATTTTTATGACTAAAGTAAGTGGTTTATGGCTTTTTGTACCATTATTCGACTTGCGTCATTCATTTAAGTGTGTTTACGTATGTATCTACTTCGCAGAAAATATATTTTAGTGCATTTTTATAATTATATTTGTTTGCTAGAACATTAGAAAACACATTCAAGTTATATAATCACATGCATTGTTTCATTTTGATTTTTTTAAAAATATTTTACAACTGATTATATTAGTAAGAATAGAAAATTAATGGTTAAAAACCATAGGAATTATAGAAAAAGGAAGCATTCAAACTCTTTGAATCAACAGTTTAAACATTGAGAAGAAAGGAAAGAATTATTTCATTCAAATAATAATTTTTCGAATAAGTGAAAGGAAAAAAATATCAGACAAATTATAAAAGATTATGACAGATGATCAATTAGAGAAAGATTTAATATATAAAAGAAGAAATTATCAAAATTACAAACAAACCAAGAAAAAATTAAACAAATTATCATTTGAAAACATAACATTTAACAATTAAAAGAAGAAGCCATCATAATTACGAAAAAGCCAGCAAACGAGTCAATACAAAACAGCAATATATGATCATTAGAAAGATATGATTAAACAATTAAGAGAAGAAAATTATTACAATTAGAAAATCAAAATGAAATCATTATGAAATCAAAATTGTTATTCAAGAAAATTATGAGTTAACAAGCAAACAAAAAAGCAACAAATAAATATTAGAAAAGTTAAAATTTAACAGTTAAGAAAAAAAAAGTTTCTAAAATATGATACAAACGAGCAAATAATAAAAAAAGAATGAATAAAAAAATTATTAAACATCTTTTCAAATTGCAGGTTTTAACAGTTAAGAGAGAAAATTATTAAAATTATAAAGAAAACAAGCAAACGAAAAAAATTAACAGTAAAAAAATTGAAAAGAAAAATTTTATATATTAAATGAAAAAAATTATCAAAACTACAAAGAAAACTAACAAATGAAAAAAAATCAAAACTATAAAGAAAATTAACAAAGGAAAAAAATTCAATAGAAAATACAAAACTTAAAAGAAAAAAATTATATAATTTCGATACAAATAAATGATTAAAAAAGTAATGATAAACTAATGATAAAAAAACTATCATTGGAAAGGGTAAAATTTAAAGGTTAAAAAAAGAAATAATCGCAATTACGAAACAAGCAAACAAAAAAAAAAGTAGCAATCGTAAACGATCGTCGGGAAAAGTAAATTTGAACAATTTTAGAGAAGTTTTAATGAGGCCAAAAGAGAACGCTTGTTTGAATAACATCAAACGAAATCACTTCTAATCACGCCTTTTAAACTGGAAATTTATGTGAAAATACACAGAATCTCGAAAGGAGAGTAGTCACAATATCAAAAGAAATATTCACGTTCATCTTATTTTAAAATTCAAAATAAACAGAATAAATGTATTAAATGTCTAAATTTGAATTTTCACATATTTATCTTAAAAGATGTTACCTAGAATAAGCGATTTCCAAAGTAAATAAATATCTTCTAGAATTTTTTTTTATTTGCCTCTTTTAATTTAGGGTTTATATTACTTTTCATTGTAAAACTCTTATTAATTGAAAAAGTTTTTTAAATCAAAATAGAATTTAATAACGTATTAGCAAACCGAAATTTTATGCCAAAATGAAGACTTGCGATCTTTTAAGATGAAACTGATCGTAGTTATTTATTGCTAATTTTGATAAAATTAAAAATTCTCAAGCAGTTTCAATTCTAATGATCAATTAGCTTTATTTTGCTTCCATTTTATTTTCTTGTATGCGCAGTATAGAAAAAAACTAGTAATCGTCAAAAAATTTGAATTTATTTTGCTTCCTTCTTATTTTCTCGTATGCACAGTATAGAGAAAGTACAGCATTTGTCTAAAAAGATCGAATTTATTTTGCTTCTTTTTTATTTTCCCGGTCGGATGCACAGTGTAGAGAGAATATAGTAATCGTCAAAAAAATCCGAATTTATTTTGCTTCCTTTTTATTTTCTCGTATACACAGTATAGAGAAAGTTAAGCATTTGACTAAAAAAATCGAATTTGTTTTGCTTCTTTTTTATTTTCCCGGATGCACAGTGTATAGAAAATATAGTAATCGTCAAAAAAATCCGAATTTATTTTGTTTCCTTTTTATTTTCTCGTATACACAGTATAGAGAAAGTTAAGCATTTGTCTAAAAAATCGAATTTATTTTGCTTCCTTTTTATTTTCTCGTATGCACAGTGTATA